>PVJO010012766.1:23314-54402 GCA_004026905.1 Hystrix cristata | reverse complement strand
GGGACAATGGCAGGAGAAAGAAGAAGAGAATACACAAACGTACAGACAAGCAAAAAAAAAAAAAAGGCTGGGGGAAGAGCAGAGGACAGTGTTACTCGTGTTGAGACCCCAACCTTATTCACATATTTTGATGGATCCAGACCCTGCCGATGCACGAGCTGGCTCTGTGTCCCAGCTGTAGCCACCTGGGGCAGGCGGTGGGGGCAGGGCCTAGCAAGGCCGGCCAGACTCTCTCACCTCACTCCGCCGTATTCTGTAGAGTAGGAGGCTGGCGGCGCTGTTCACGGGCCACCCTGCCAAATCCAGGCGGGTCCCTGCAGCTAGCAGTCCAGTTAGGGAACCTGCGGGCTGCCTCTGTGCCCCGGCTGTAGCCACCTGGGGCGGGCAGTGGGGGCAGGGCCTAGCAAGGCCAGCCAGACTCTCTCACCTCACTCCGCCGTATTCTGTCCATTTTCTTGAGCTAATATTGATGACCTTCCTAAAACTTTCCAGTGAGAGGGAAGAAAACACCTTGTCTTAGTTACTTTTCTCTTGTTGCTGAGACAAAATACCTGACGCCCAAAGTTAAGGGAGGAAAGGTTTATTTAGCTCACAGTTTGTAGAGGTTTCAGTCCACAATCAGCTAGATCCAAGGGAGGGTGGCATGGCAGGCAGAAGGCAGCAAGGTAAGCAAGGGGATAAACAAGCCTCTTTCTATCCCTTATATCTTATCTAGCCTACCCAGCTTTGGGGTGGGTAGCACTCCTACCCTTAATCCTATTGCCTTTAATCCTAGCATCACATCCTTGATTCCAGCAGAACTATGCCAAACCAGTCAGTGGACTAATTCAGTAAACACACACTCTAGGTCCAGCCACCTCTGAAAAAGCCCCACCTTTGATGGCATGAGGATTTGGGGGACATCTAGTCACAGACATTAACACATCTGTTCCTCTCCCTTCACTTTTTTGAAAGGCCCCATAGGCAACCTTTGACAGGGGCAGGTGAAAAGGCTGAGTGGAATGCTCTGTGGGTTTTCTGCACCAAAGAAAAGCACCCCCTGCCAAGACTATGGTTGGCTTTAGGATACCTTACCTGGTGGCGCAAATACTCTTCAAAGAGCAGCTGACATAGGGGAAATGCCCTGCACACCTTCGGGAATCTAAATCTAATTTGACAGTTTTTCTAGAATGCCTGTCCTTCCCCCAAAAGCTTGGCTCTGACAGATGCTAATTTGACTGCCAGAGAAAATTGCTGAGCTTCATGGACTTTGGTTAGGTGGGTCAGAGTTGATGACATTGTGCCGTAGTCACTTTCCATCACCAAAGGAGTAAGGAAGAGATGCTCTAAGGGTCTGGCTTCACTCTCTTTTGTGTAGTTATTATTCATAATGTCACTAGAAATCTAAGGATGCTCTTTGTGTCTGCTTCAGATCTCTGGGAAGACCTTCTGAGACTATCAAGAGTTATTGAGCATCTGAGATCCTTTCCTAAGTCAACAAGCCAGGCTGATTTATGTAGGCTAAGAAAGGCATTCCCAGGCAAACATGAGAAAAATCACTCTACTTTGTTGAGTCATGTAGAGGCACGGTTCTCTGCTCTGAAGAATGAAATCACATACCAAAGCTCATAGGAGGGAATCCCTCCCTCATGTCTGGAGGCATCCTTGGTGACTCAGAAATGTAATGTGGCTTTGAAGCCACATTACTTGGGTTAAATCCAGCTCTGTTACTTGTTTTCTGCATTATTTTGAGCAGGAAAATGGTCTCTGACTGTTTTCTCCATAGGACAGAAATGATAGTACCAACCTTGCTGAGCTGGGATAAGGGCTAAATAAGATGAGTTTGGAAAGCTCTTCACAAAGTAATGGGCACATAAGGGATTCTCAGGAAAAAGTGGCTATTATTACTAGTGATTGCTTCAGTCTGTATTGATTCTTAAGAACCAGTTAGTGGGCAATGATAGTCCAGCTTGTCCTATGAGGGAATGACTGGCTGAATGCTATATTGAGAAGAGACAAACTTTTAGTGAAGTTAAGTTTCAGTTTAACAGTGTATTGCTTATTCCACTATTAGACTTGTACTGGTTGTAGATAGTACTGTAGCAAAACCAAACTGTCCTAGAGTATTACTCCTTTTCTCTTAAGGCTGATAGTAGTTTACTAGAAAGTTGTTCAACTGTAGAAACTGCTTGTCACATTCACTACTCGGGCAACTGTGCATTCCTATTGGCTGGAGTCTGGGCACAACAGTAACTTTGGATGCTGCAGAAGCTGGGCATTTCAACAGGTCAGTGGCCACACATGTCTTTTATGTTGGTTTTCATAGTGCAAGGTATGTGGTGTGTGTGTGTGTGTGTGTGTGTGTGTGTGTGTGTGTGTGTGTGTGGTGTGTTGTGTATATATAAAAAGGATATTTGGATCTTATTTCTTTGGTCATTCAATATTGACAAATATGTAGTTTACCTATGAAATATGAATATTTACTGTATTCTAGGTGCTGTGCTTTAAGTAAAATAGACATGACTCTTCTGTTAAGCTGTTTGCAAGCAGATTCATTTCTTGGTCTCTCCCGCAGACTGTTTCCAGGTTCTCTTGTCAAGTGGCTTCTTGTTAGATTCAGCCAATAGGAGAAACTAGAAGGAAATAGCAGAGCAAGAAGAGGAGAAGTAATAGTATTTCTCACTGTGTCCCTTACCTCACACTTTGAGAAGCAACATCTTCCCTGGGTCCCATCTCCTGCCAGGAAGCTTCTGCCATGAATCCAGGTCCCACTAGGAAACTCAGATTGGGATTAGGTAACAGTCCTTTCTGTCTTTGCCCTTTCTTCCTTGGAATAATAGTAGCTTTTTGCTTCTGTTTAACTCTTAGTTGTTCTGCTTTCAGTTTCTCCACTCCTTTGTAACTAGTTTCCTAAATTAAATTCCTCCTGTTAAGCTACCTATTATGGCCTGTGTTTACCTGACTAAACCTTAAATTACACAATCTCAGTACTTTAGATTTTTTTGTGGGTGGGAAACAGATATTATCCAAATAGACCTGTGAACATACAATGACCACTGTGATACGGTATGGAGTACAGGTACACTGAGAGCTTGTAACTGGGTGAGAAGCTGTGTTGATCAAGTCTCAGGTCTTGCTAATCCAAGTGAGGCCTGTTCAACCTGCAACATTGTCACCCCCTGGAAGCTTGCTATAAATGAAGAATTTAAATCCCACTCCAGTGACCACTGATTCAGAATCTGCATTTCAATAAGCTCTCCAGTTCAGAAGTGTGATCCTAGCTTGGAATCTACTTTCAATCTGATTACTGTGCCTCAGTCCCCCCACCTCTAGTTTGTTGGTGTTGTATAGAATCCGTGGGGGTCCTGAACCATAGCTTCATTCAAAGGAGGACAGCTTGTAACATTTAATTCTTAATCCTGACTGAGCAAACACTGCAGAGACTACAGCAAACATGAATAAAGAGAGAAGCGATTAGGATGACAGTTGGGATAATTTAGTTAGAAAGGCCAGAAAATTGCTCATTTGCTGGCTGTTTTGGGGTAGCTGGAAGCTGAACTCTAGAAGATTGAGTCTTTGAAATGGATTGAAATATGTCATGGAAAAGCAAATATTTTTTCCAAAATGACCCTATCTTATATCACCAATGAAGGACATTTTAGCAGTCTATCCTTTCCACATCAGTAAACTTCAGGTAAGATTCACATGCATTGTTTTGTCAACCATGGTGGAAAAGCTATCAAAGAAATAGAAATGTGCATTTGAAACTAAGACAAGGCAAATGTTATATGCAGGTTTTTAGTGATCATCTCTTTAAACTTTTCATAGTTTCCCTTACTCCCAGATCTAATTGTTAATTTTGAATATGCTCTTTCTCTTTGGCTGTTATCCAGATATGAGTGCAGTAGAAGAAGAAGAGCATCTGGAAATAAAATACCATGTCAGGTCCCTGGAGTCTAACATAGAACATATTTGGTCTTTGTCCTCAGTTCTTACCACAGAGCTCCTAAAACTTCTGGGATTTTCTGAGTGACAGGAGGGTCTTCACATCCTTCACCCATGCTATGCCCTCCTGTCTCTTCATCTGGCTATTCATCTATACCATTTATAATATACTTTATGATAATAGACTTTATGATAAGCCACTAAATGTGTTTCTCTCAATTCTATGAGCCATCTTAGCAAATTAATAAAACCTAAGGAGGGATTAATGGGAATGCTGATTTATATCCAGTCAGTCAGAAGTATAGGTGGCAACTTAGTATTTGTGATTGGTATCTGGAGAGGAGGTGTAGCCTTATGGGAAAGAGCCTAGAACTTGTGGAATCTGATGCTATCTACGGGTAGATAGTATCAGAATTGAATTTAATTACAGGATGCCCAGTCATTGTCTGCTGGAGAATTGCTTGGCATGTGGGGTAAACCTTACACACATCTGGTCACAGAAGTGCTCTGTGTTGAGTGTAAGAACTAAATGTTTGTTCTTTCTTTAATATCCCACTCCTATGCCATTCGTAAGCAGTGTTACCTTGGGCCAATGCCTTATTATTTCTGGTCCTATTTTTTTTTTCTTTTCATGTGCCAAATGGGACATAAAACACCTTAGCTCATTGGATTGCAGGGCAGTTCAAATGGTATAAAATGTGCTCTATAAAATGAAAAGAACTAACTAGTTTTTGAAAAATCTACATTTAAAGCAGAGCAAGCTGGCAAAGCTCTAGGGGCAAAGGAAAAGGTGTCAAGAGTGTGATTAAAGGGAGGTGCTCTGTACTTTCTGTGCTTGGATCAGAAAAACCAAAGACTACACAGTGTCCTCTGGGTCCCCTGCCTCTCAAGCCTATTTTGAATTTGCAGCTGCTTTCTTATTTGCAGTCATGCACATTAAAATTCATTCAACAAACATTACTGAGCATTGACTCTCTACTAGGTACCATTTTGGATGTTTGGGATACTCAGTGAACCAAACTTTCTCCCTATTGACTTTGTATTTTAATGAGGCCAAGTTGCTATAGCAATTAACCTCATGGTTATACTTAAGACTGTTAAATATCCATCAATTCTGCCTACAGACTTGGAACCTAGCTGGTCATACAGTGGATGAATATAAAAACCTGTTTTTAGATTTTTGCTTGTTAAAATTACCATTTATCTATATCTCATCTTATAGTGATCAAAAATATTCTGTATTTACTTTATTTCTGGGTATCATCTTCACACTACCCTCTGAGAATTATTTTCTTACTACTGTGTCAAGTCTATTGCTAACTCTTAGGAATAGAATACCTTCTGCTTGCAGGATATTACTTTAATCATTCTTTAGTTTATCTACTCACTCATTCTTTTAAATAATATTTATTGAGAGCACTATCCTAGACCCTATACTTGGAACTGGGGAGGCAGCTCCAAACAAGACAAAGAATGAGGCTGTCTTCATGAATCAGAGGCATGCCCTTGAATCATCCTTTCTAGCAGGGGAACCAATAAACACGATTAAATACTCAATTACAAGTGATATTCAAACCGAGTTCTGGAGCATGGGTGGCATTAACCAAGTGAGGGAAAGGAAGACAACATTCTGTTCAGAGAAACAGTGTGTAAAAAGGCAGTGAAACAAAAAAAAAAAGGAATTTTACATACTTGATGAACTAAAGAACGATGTATGACAGAATCCTAGCAAGTGAGTAGGATCAGGGCAGGATGAGCTACTGAAGCATAGACTTGTAGGCTATGTAAAGACGTTGATTGTTTATGATAAAGATAATGGAAAACCATTCACGTGTATGACTGGATATTGTTATGTTATTAAGTAAATATTTTGGCTGACAATTAGACAGTAGGTTGGAAACGTGGCAAGAATGGATGTGGAGAGACTAACTGTAAAACTATTATAGCTCTTCAGGCAAGAGAGAAAGCTAGGGTGACTTAGGGTGGTGGCTTTGGAGATAGAAAGAGAAGGGTAGATTTAATAGATACTAAGGAGTGAAAATTGGCAGGAAGTGGTGACAGAGTGGGTCTTAGTGCTAAGTAAAAGGGAAGATCAAGGATGGCCTACCAGTTAGGTTTCTGTTACTGTGACAGAATATCTGAGATAATTAACTTAAAAGGAAGAAAAGTTTATTTTGACTTATGGCTTCAGACCTTTCAGTACGTGATTATGTGCTCTGTTGCTTTGGCCTGTGGTGGCAAAGTACATCATGGTGACAGTGTGTGGCAGAAGGGGTCTGTTCACCTCGTAGTGGCCAGGGAGCAGAGAAAATGTTAGAAGAGTCCAGGGTGACTACAGCCCCTTCAAGAACATGCCTTTGATGACCTGACTTTCTTGTACTAGGTTGCCCCATTCTAAACATTACACCACCTTCTGATATCACTGCAGGCTGGCAACAAAGCTCTTACATAGCACATGGACCCTTGGGGGACAACTTGCAGATGGCATCGAGGATTCTGGCTTGAATCTGGGTTAGTAGTGGTATTGTCCATTGATGTGAGGCAAACTGGAGAAGGACTGGATTTCCTGGGCAAATGACTTTAGTTTTGAATATGTTGGAATTGAACTGCCTTTAAAACGTCTCAGAGGAGCTGTTAATATACAAGTTTGGAGGTCAGAGGCAAAGGTTGGGCTTCAAAATGTTGCCAGTAACTGTTCCATTCAAGGTTAGTTAAACACTCAGGTATTGGAACCAATAATTTAGATCTATAGTGATGGCAAAAGCACCTTATTATTAGTACTCTCCATGAAATGAATCTTCTAGTAAATATTTTCAATGCCTCTTGAAATATTGTTGAACTTTTACAATCTCTTCGTATTAAATCTCAGACTTTTCAGATGCAAAGTCCAACTCAATCTGTATTGCCAACCACTTGATGCCTACTTATGATTATAAATGAAATACTGTCTGCTGCAGATCTTGCTAATTACCTTTCAGTGCTCATTTACCTTTCCACCTTAGTAACACAAGCTGGGATACATTCCCTAGGCTCTTTTGCAGTGATCTGTGGCTCTGTTACTGAAGTGTCCACTAGGAAGCTATGAAGAGTAGTGTTGAATTGAGCAGAGGTAGGAGAAGCTCTGGTCCTTCTGGTTGTTTGGAATTCAAGTGTAATGGCTGGAAAACCAGTTGTAATTTTGGTCTATGAAAGTCATATGTGGCAAAACAGAAATATATAAGAAGTCTGGGTCCTGGATAACTTTGCAGAGCCCCAGTGTTAGCCTTAGTTTGATTGAAGTATATCTTTTTTTAGCCATAAGCAGGAAGGGAATCTATGGGCATTTAACTCTTATCTGATCTCTATTATTAGTGATTGAATTCAGTTCTTTTACTTCATGTATGGCATTTACCTGAGTACTTTACTATAATGCAACTTACGGCATGGAATTTGTGTAAATAGAGTAAATTTGGATCTTTTCAGAGAAGTTTTGTACTAAACTGCTAGTGGGTTATTGTTCAACATTAAATCTGTTGTCTAAGGCCTGATCAATCAGTGCAAAGGAAGAGATCAGAAAGATTAGCAACTGGAATTGGATGGCAAATATGAAGTTCAACAGAAGATGAGGAGGTGAATTAGTTCATGTTTTAAAAATACTTGAAAATTCTACCAGTGAATAAACACCCCCAAATTGAATGCCTGCCATAGACTGTTTGCGTCTTCCCCAAATTCATATGTTAAAACCCCATGATAGTATTTGAAGGTAGACCTTTGGGAGGTAATTCAGTTTAAAGTGATGAGGGTAGAGCCCCGAAAATGGAGTTGGGGCCCTTTGTAAGGAAAAGAAACTAGCTCTCCTTCTGGTCTGTAAGGATACAGCAAGAAGGCAGCTATCTGCAAACTAGAAAGGCAGCCTTCATCAGACACTGCATTTGCCTGCCTCTTGATTTTGGATTTCCAGCCTCCAATGTGTTTGTTGTCTTAGCCACCCAGTCTGTGGGGTTTTTTTTTTTTTTTTTAATTTTAGCAGCCTGAACTAAGATAGTGACTAAGAATAATTATTGATTTAAATTATGCTTTTGCAGACTTGATAATTTGGGCTGGGTTCAGCTGGACTGCTCTGATGATCTGAACCACACTTGGATGCTCTTGGCTGAAGCTCATTTATATACCTGAAATTAGGTAACAGATCAGCTGGGCTGGTTTTTGACTGGCGTGTTTAGCTTTTTCACTATGCAGTCTCTTATTCTCAAGGACATGTCCACATGGGGAGGGTGATAGGGATCTCCAAAGTGGAAGTGCATAAGGCTTTTAGCACAAAGTTATATCTGCATCCATTTATTAGCCAGAGCGGTTCACAAGTCCAGCCCAAATTGAAAGGATGAAAAAAGAAATTTTATTTCTTTATGGACTTCAGGTGCGTGTGGGAGGATTTGTAGCTGTTTTTACAATCAACTGGATAGACACCTGACTATCTAAAGTAGAAATGATGAGAGAACCTAGGCTGTAGTGGGGACAAGATATCTGAATACCCTCTGTAGGATGCACAATCCAGAGCTTAGGAGTGTGGCTATGCAACTAGATAAACCTGGATTCAAATCCTGACTGTGTTGTTGATTGGCCGGGTTCCATGTTGGTAATGACTATCACATAGGTTTGTGGCTTGTAAAGATTATATGTATGTAAAACTCTTAGCACAGTGCCTGGCATGTGGCTAAGCAATGATAAAAGGCAGTTGTTATAGTTATTTTAGATTGCTGCTTAGGCATAGGACCTGGATTGCAGACAGGCTTTTCAAGGACTGAAGATAGGCAAGAGAGAGATTGGCTCAGATTGGCAGAGAGAAGAGTTGCTCCCAGGGTTATACAGTGGACTCAGATGAACTAGGGACTCTCATAACTGTAAGAATGAAGGTTAGTACAAATCTTCTAACAACAACAGTAAAGTCAACATTTATCTAGCATGTACAATGTGCTAAGCAGTAGCCTATCTTTTCCAAGTATTTTTCAAGTACTTTCCAAGTATTAACTCATTCAGTCCTCCTAACACCCCAAGGAATTATTTTTTTCCATTTTATACTTGGGGAAACTGAGGCCCAAAGAGATTTTTTTTTTTTAATACTTTGCCCAAGATCACACAGCCCATGAGTGGTGGAGCCAGGATACCTGACTCCATGTCTCTGTCTCACCATACTGTGAGAAGATGCAAGGTGGAAGCCAGTGTTTGGCAATGAAGATCTGAAGTTGCCAGTCAGACAAAAAAGATTCAAGCAGGACTAGTGGCATTCAAAAAAACAACAGCTTAAGAACTACTGTGAGCAAAGAGAAGAGGGGAAAATATCTTAATAATTGAGACTTTCTATATAGCTCAGTGCTTCAATTTGCACTATTTCTGGCATTAAAATTTCTAGTCCTCAAAATAAGGAAGGTGAGAATTACTTTCCTTTCACAATTAAGATACTCAAAAGAGTAGGCTGTACTTCCTGTCTACATTTTCTTCTCTCTTACTCTTTGAGTTTGAGGCACCCTGATCCCCAGCCTCTAGTTTGATCAAAGTCACCAGAGACCTGCAGCAAGCACAATGGATTCTCCTTAGTCCTCAAGGCTTGTTGGAGAGCTTTGGGTTAATCATTTATTGAAAGGCCAGGAGGAAGCTCCTACCCTTTATCAAGTTTGTCGTCAGGTAATCTACTTTCTTAGGGTCAAGTCTGTACTCCTTCTCTGATCTCCCGTCCAAATTTATAGTAGCACATTCCTATGGCCAATTTCAGGCATTTCTGTTGTTCCAGTTGTTTTCCTATTTCTCTGAGTGATAAACACAGCAATGCTGCTATACCCTCTCACTTGTCTGGTAGAATATGGGAATCTGAAATGGGGGTAGTAATTATCGCCTAATGAGCCCACACTATGGTATCTTACAGACAGTAAAAAACTTTCATCATGACACATCTGTGAGATAAATAAAACTATTTTTAATTATATATAGAAGGAAACTGAAAAGAAAAAAAAGAAGGAAATTGAGGCTCATGGAGCAAATTAACATATAGCTAGTAGAGGAGGAACCTGGATTCAAATATAGGTCAGTGGAAACCCACGTCATTTTTACATCAGAGCACGAATTTTCTGACAACTTCATACTGCTTCTCATAATTCACAGATTGCATACTGTGGCCTTAGTACAACAGCCTAATTTGGATTTATGTTTGTTGTTTATTATTTATTTACTGTTATTGCCTTTGGAATACAGCAGAACCTGACTGATTGATTAAGGAGCATTTCAGACCTGCTTCCCAATTGCCTAGGGTGCAAATGCCAAAAGTCTGAATTCTATTTGAATGCCCGAGTGCCTCTTTTTCTATAATGTGTAGCAGGACTCTGTCTTTAATTAGACCATCTCTGGGATTTTGTGAGAGCGAGAAAGTGTACTAGGGAGATTACAGATCAATAACTCTTCCACAGGACACAGAGATAGAGAACCGGCAATAGTCCAGAGATTAGAAATTTAGAAATTGCAGTCCAGGCATGAAGACACCTTGAAAATAACACATATTTTATCCACCCCTACCCTTGGGATTACTGAGTGTCACTGAAGCCAGTAAGTTAAAACTTAATATGTGAAGCTTAATGGGCGAAGCAGCATATTAACTGAGGAAAATGAGAAGTATTTCTTGACCTGGTAATTTGGAAGGAGAGTAGGTGAAGTGTGTAAATTAGAGGAAACTCAAAGGTGAGTCAGTTTGGAAATGTATAGTAGACATATATCACACTAACTGCAGCTCAGAATTGTAGATCTCACCCCTGAAAGCCATTAAAGTAGGGCTTTTTAGCATTTCTTCCATTTTAATACTTGCACAGTTGTTTGCTTGATTTAGTCCTGTGCGATCTGTGTTTATTTAAAATTTCAAATGAATTAAAATGATTCTTTCCCTGTAGTTTTAATGATGTTCCCTTGAGGTGATAAGAGGCACTTTGGTGGGAAGTATAACAGGATTGGGAATTCTGGCATTATGGAAATGCAACCCAAGTGCTACCTTCTTACATTTTTAATTTAGAAGGAACAGCTGGATATAATGTTCCAAAGCTGAGGCAATGAAGAAAGGAAACTCAGTGTTCCAGTGAGCTGGTCTGAAAAGAGGAAGAGTAGGGTCAGTTGCCTTTGACTTTCTTGCCCAGATCTACTTAGGAATTAGCGTTGTCACTGCAGGGAAGAAAATAACTTTTGGTGTCCCATTGTGTCAGGAATATAATCCCTGCCCAAGACTTAGAATGTTGTGTTTATGAGTTCATTCATTCAACAAATATTTCTTAGGGCTCTGTTAT
The DNA here is from genome assembly GCA_004026905.1 of Hystrix cristata. Taxonomy (NCBI): domain Eukaryota; kingdom Metazoa; phylum Chordata; class Mammalia; order Rodentia; family Hystricidae; genus Hystrix; species Hystrix cristata. The sequence goes on along the minus strand of PVJO010012766.1, from coordinate 43,180 downwards.
GTACCTAGATCTGTGTTATACTGTAGGCGTTCAGTGGTGGTAAAAAAAAAAAGTAGAGTTATTGTCTTAAACTGACATTTCCTGATTGGATAGACTGACAAGAAATAAATGTGGTACTGTCAGGTTATGCTAAGTGCTATAAAAAAAGAGGCAGGATAAAGGAGAGATTTCAAGATTGATTAGGGAAGACTCTATGAAATCATACTGCTGTATTTGATCAAAGGATTGATCTGTACCAAAAGTCAATGGAGTAAAATAAATAGCAAGCACAATGTACTTGTAAACCTAGGTCCAGGGTGACTAATAGAGTAAGTTCACTGGAATTCCTTTTGAAGTCCACGATGGCTTTGGCTCTACTATTGCATGAATATTTAGGAAAGCACTTTCAGCTCTCCTAGAGTCTCAGAGGTAGAAGCTATCACTTTATTGGCTTGAAACTCGTAGTTCTACAACCCTGCTAGTAATATGAATTTGTGACAGCAAAGACCATTGAACAGCCCTAGTTCGGACACTGATTTAGTTTATCCTTTTACCTGGTGCCCAATGATGACAGGAACAAGCAAGGCCATTATCCTACTCCAGGGAAAAACAAATCAAGATGCTTGGACAGCACAATGCACAGTAGTCATTCTTCTTGACAGGTTGTCATGGTGTGTTACATAAAATGTCTTATCTAACATCTGAGGGTGGGAAATAACATGGCATAGAAACTTCAGCAAGAACAGAACTGGCTATTTGGGGAAGTTTTACCTTTAAGACAAAAATCACTTGTTTACTTAAGCAAGCCATTATCCATCTGTCTTCTTAAACCCAAATCTTTCTTACTCTATTTCAGGATTTTTGTGTTGGATAGAAATTATTTGTCTATAAGAAACAGAACCCATTCAAGCAATCTTAAGAAAAACTGGAGAAGTTTATTAGGAAGATACAGGCAATAGCATGGAACGTACAGGAAGGAAGACAGCTGGGCTCACAGCACTGGAGTTTTAACTAAAAAATCATAGAGTAGGAGTTGCTTTCTCCAGCTTTCTTCAATCTTGTGGCATCTTGTCTTTGCCTTCCTCTGTTCTTCTGCTTTTTGTGTCTCTCTGAAGAGTGGCTTTCTAGGTTTCTCTGAGCACATGGCTGCTGCTACTTCCTTTTTTTACTTTCTTGTTCATTCTTAAAAAGACTCACTAGAACTACCTAGTAAGTATGTATAAAAAGCAGTAAATAAACACACACAGTATAATTCTATAAACAATTTTTGTGTATATGTACATTTAGGTAAAAAACTAAGATATGCATTACAATATTTTTAATAGTTATCTCTAAGAATGGAATTGTGGGTGATTTTAATTTTTTCTTTGCATATACTGTATAAAATGGAAAGCACATATATTTTTTCCATCTTTAGCATGGAAGTAGCTGTTTCATAACTGTGGAAGAGTTATTGAATTAAAAGCTAAGGTGAAACATATATAGTAAATCCAAGTGGTCTGGGACTATACCCAAGAGTGGAGCAGTTGTGTACCAGATGTAGGGTACAGGGAGGGAGGAGAATTTGAAGAACTGAGGGCCAGGTACACTGGGAGGACAGCAGGAAGGACTTCACACTCACAGAGGGGCTGGCTCTTTATTTCTAAGTTTAATTATTTTAAAGAAAATACCCCCAGGGACTGGGGATTTAGCTCAGTGGTTAAAGTGCTTGCCTACCAAGCACAAGGCCCTGAGTTCGATCCCCAGTACCAAAAAAAAAAAAAATAAAAATAAAAAAAAAAGAAAATACTCCCAGATAGTTGTCAGATAGACAACTAATAGTTGTCAGTATCATAGTAGGAACAGAATTTAAACAATGATTACATGTTTGCCAGATGTCTCAATTTTCTCTCTGTTTTTCCATCTTGCTTTACTTATGCAACTATCAATTACGTTGTCTGAGAGTCCATTGGTCCTAGAGTGTCTCATGTGTGGGACTAACTGCTCATTGACAACCAAATGATAAAGTTGAGGTCCTGTGTTCAGCCCATTCCCTGACTTGCTCTGTTGGAAGACATCAGGATTTGCTCTCCCACTACATGAACCAGCTGATTCTTAGGGCCTTCCCCTGTCTCTTGTCATCCACAAAATCAAGTCCACGCTTGGCATGGCAGAGAAAGTCCTTGTGCCTTGACCGCCCTCTTGCCACTTTAGCCCCCGACTTTCTCTTTTCGCTACATGCTACAGCAACCCTGAATTACTTGCAGTTCTCTTAACACACTATGGCATTTCACACTTCCTTGCACTCGAACGTGCTGTTCCTTCCTTCTGGAGTGCTCTTGTCCTCCTTTGCCCCTTTGGAAACCTTCATCCTGCTCAGATGTCACAACTTTTGGTTCGATTTCCTTGCAATCTCAAATGGAAACTTTATTCTGTGTATACCTTTGTACCTTTGAGCACTCCTAGCTTTGCTTCTTCCAAGCTATGTAGTAATTTGTTTATGCTCATCTCTCCTCTTTGAAAAGAGACAAGAACCAGAGGACAAGAACGAGCTCCTGGAGGAAAGAACTCTTTTGTTATTTCTGAATTCTCAGTGTTTGTTACCTCACAGGTGCCCAATAAATGCTTCTTAAAGGAATAAATAGGTAATTCCAACTTGGACTCCCACAAATATTGGCATTAGGAAGTACAGTGGATTATATAGTAAAGGGGAAAGGATGGATGATAATAGAGGCTTTACTGACGTTATCTTTAATCCCCTCAACATTTCAGTGAGACCTTATTATCCATCTATTTTACACATGCGGAACTATGGCTCAGAGAGGCTAAAGCTTGCTCAAAGCCATGTTTCTAGAAAGTGGCAGACCTAGGATTTGAACCTGGCTCTAAAGCCCGTGCTTTTTTGACGACAGGCCCTGTATGAATGTCAACCTTTATCTGCTGTCTGCGAATGAGCTGTGTCACCTGAAGCAGTTTATTTAGCCAATTAAGGTTAGATTTTCATGTCTGTAAAGCAAACTGAACTCTATCTAAGGAAGAAGTTCTCATACCCTGGCTGCACATCAGTGGCACCTCCCAAACCTTTGTAAAATACTCCTGTAGTTCCCATACCTAGAGATTCTATTATCATTGGTTTAGGATGTTATTTGGACATCATATTTTTAAATCAAATCCCTAGGGTATTTTAATGTGTAGTCAGAATCAAGAAGCAATACTCTAGTTTAGAACTTCTCAAACTTCCACATATAGCAGATATAAGGTGAGACCCTAGAGTCTGTATTTCCAACTGGCTTTTGGGTCTGGGTGCCTGTGTTCTAAATGACCAGATCTAAATTACCCAAATGAAGAGGTTTGTTGATATATTACCTCCTCTACCAAGATACATACAGCTTCCCTTGCCTACATAATTCAGCTTCTAGGGACCTGCAGTCTGGATCTGAGTGCCCCTGTTCACCATCCTCCTTACTACTGCCAACTGGCTTTGGCTCATCTCTTGATGGGTTTATGGGGGTTAGAGGCCAAGCTTGAAGACCCAGACTGGGGCACAATTGGAAAAGGATCTTGGGCAGACAATTAGGACAGCAGATAGTACCAACCAAAACACTCAGGAATCTGAAGTGGGCTGCAAAGGAAAGTGTGGCAGTTTTGGTTTCTGTTTGGTGGTAAAGTCCCAGACTGGTTGAGGTCTAAAGGCTGTGGAGCCAGTGGATGTGAAGGCAGTGGATAAAGGTAAGTAAAGTTGAACCAAACAAGCCTGATTCCTGTGAGGCCAAGTTGTCAACAGTCAGCAACCATCAATATGCAGCTATTCGCTATCTACTATCTATCAATTCTAGGTGTGTGTTGTGTGGGTGGAGTAAGTGAGGGATGAATGAGTTGTGTAAATGTGAGTCACAGAAGAAACCTGGCTGGAAAGGCTCTGCTGCCATCAAAGAGCCAGCTGCCAAGTTCCAGACAACCCACAAAACCACTTCACGCCAGAGACATGTGACCAATTTATAGATTGACAATTGTTTCACTTTGGTTAAACACTGTACAGGAACTCCGTGGCCATACTGCTGTGTGAATATGGATGTGGTTCAGAATATTGGGTGCTCAAATTACCAGCGAGAGGGAGATTTACCCTTTTACAAGGAAACACAGAGAGAGCAAATGTAAGTAAATTAGACATCAGGGAAAATTTCCTCCCCCAGAGCTTGAGGAGTCACTGGTGTGTTCACTTCAAAACTATTCTCTGCAAATTTCAGAGTTTTCTTTCAAGTTTAAATTCTGCTTGGTCTGGAGGCAAGGCAGGAGTCAGATGGCCCCCTGGTAAGGGGTGGTCTTCCAGCCCCAAGCTTGGTTCTGTATTTACACATTGAAAAACCCAGTACCTTAACTACTCAGATATCCTAGACACTGAATGTTTTTCACAGATTTGGTAGCAGGAACACCCCTTTCCTTTGTTTAGCCACTTGAAAAGGAGGATTAAAGAAAAAAAAATCCTCAGAGCCTAGCTATGACTAGATGGAGTGGGGCTTGTTTTGTAAAGCAGTCTGTCTAAATTGTGCCTGTATTCCCTATGGAAACTGAAGGCAGAGACGAGTTTGCTTTGTGCAAACTCAGTAGCAGTGGGACCCCTTGGCAGAATGCCACCTCCCTCCTTGCTTGGGCGATGTTTGTGCACAATCTTACTTGGTGAGGCCCTGCTTTCTTCCAAGGAACAAACAGGGTAGAAATTCCTGATCTACCTTTGTATCACCAGTAATCTGACCTGCAGGCTTGTACCTGAACACTGAAACCTTGGGGTTCACTGCTCAAATATAATACTTGGGAAAAGAAGAAAAGGAATAAAGAGACTCTCCTTAACCTTTGTAAATGTCACACACTATTTATATAACATTTACGGCTTTTATTTTCCACAGCCTGGGATTTTGTGAGGAGAAAGGGACAGGCATCTTAAACTAAAGCACATTCCACCTGGTTTTAAATTACAGCCTCTTCTTTCTGAAGGCTAAATTCATTGTATGGACATCATTCTTCAGGGGCTGATTGCTTCATAAACAACTTGAATTCTATTTCTTGGATAATTCATGAAACTGGTTTTCTAATAGCTTCAGGAGATAAAAAAATTCTTCCCCCCAAATTAAATGAATAAACATCCCTAAAAGACAAGTTTCTATCTGTTGGGTGAATGCTTTGGAATTCTTTTAGTCTGGGTCATAAAAAATGAAACAAGTTTCATTTTCTAATCTAATCTTACTACATGAAATCACACTTTTACAAAGACTGGACTCAAATTTAAGGTTCTCTTGTTTTGCTTATGTAACTTCTCAAGGCCTGAACATGACTGAATATGGCGTCATGTGAAGGCTGTTAAATATTTTATAAATGTTAGAAAGGAGGAAGCCAGGGAGCCTCATTTTGACAACTATCCTAACTGCAGGTAGATAAGAAAAGCAAACACACATTAATGCCACCCAGGGATAAAGAGAACATGAACCTCCAGGAAATGTGACAGACGAATATGTAAATGCTTGGCTTCATTGAAGGCACTTGTTTCAACTCTAATACAGGTTTCATATATTTGATCATTTAATAAAAATAGACATTTTTTATTCACAAGCTGTTAAATAGCATAAGTGTTAGAGTGCTTTAGAATGAATGCACTTCATCTTGTCTTAAAATGGCTGCCATGACTAACGTCAGAGGTTATTAATTGGCAGTGCTCCAACCACCTTTGACCCAGAAGTGGTAGTTTATTTGGTTCTATGTTTAAAATGAATTTGTTGCCACATTTTAAAAGGAAGATATTTCAGATAAAAATAAAAGCTTCTGAACTCTCTAGGAAAATAAGTAGGTTCTAGAAGGGATTGGTGCACATTCCCATTTGGTCTCAACTGTCTGGGAGTGGGTAGAGTTGCCCCTTCCTTAGAATCCATACTTACTTTCTAGTTTGCCATTGTTTGACTGAGGCCAGTTTGCTCACATTGGTTCCTGTAGCTCTTTGGTTTTTGATCAGAAGCCAAAGACTGAATGTTTCAATCTAGCACAGGGTGGCATCTTGTGGCATGGAGGCCCAAAAGGTGACTGGAGACTGCTGTGAATCTCTCTTCCATTCTGAGGGAGACATTTTTCTCCTCTTCTTGTAAAGACACTAGAGCACAGATGCAGGACTCCTGAATTGAGGGTCAAGGTCTAATTTCTAGTGATAACTTCTTTTTATTTAATCGAATGCATTCAGGACAGCCATTTAGTCTTTTGGTGTCTATTTTTTCATCCTTAAAATGGGGGACTCACTAATTGATTCAGTCACCTAACATTTAAGAGACACCTACCCTGTTTTACAGATATGAATATGCAGCAAAGGACTCAATTATAAAATGACAGGAACCAGCATTGTGTAGACACATTCCATGCTAATGTCCATCATCTTTTGTAAAAAGAGGGAATTTGAATGTCTTTAGGTGGTTTACTACAATGCCTGCCTCTTATAGATAATCGGGGTCTCCACTGCCTGACCATGAATGGACCCTGCCCAGCTGCGCTGGATTTATTTCCTCCACCCCTTGCCTCTACAGCTCTTTCCTGCTCTGACACTGGTGGGCTTTCTCTCTTCCAGCCCTTGCCTCTGTCTCTACTTTGCCTCTTTCTTTTGTTCTCCCACTTCCATCGCCCAGTACAAGGCTTGCCAGGGGCTTGGCTTTTAAAGTCTGCTGTAGTTTCTGGTGAGAGAATTCCTCTGGCTTCCATCCTTTGTTGCTTTTCATTCTCACCTTGACAATAAGGACACCATCCTCAGTTTTGTTCTGTAGCTTGGTTTACCGTTCGCAGCAGTTTCCCTCCCTTCTTTGCAGCAGCTGTTCTCATTCTTCTAACCAGTTTTTTAAAGCCTTGAATTTGGAAATACGGTTGCTGCGCCTCTTCAGAGATTCATCCATAACTGTCAGAGTCTTTTCATTCCCTGTCTTTTGTATAGGTTCTTTTATGAGTAGAGTAATTTGCATTTGTCTTTAATTCTTAATTTGTCTTTGCATTTACTGTGGATGTAACATGCAGCTGAATTTGCATTTTCTTTTCACTTCCATTCTCATGGACTGGGGCTGTCTGAGGTGTAAACTCTGGAGAGATTCAGGAGTACGTTTGCTGAGCTGCAAACTTGACTGGCTTTATTTCCTCCACCCCCTACTCTGAGTTTCTTATTGTATTTAGATGCTCTGAATTGTAATCAGACATACTCTGTACTTCCCAATTCATTGGTTACTTTAACACATTATTAGATCCTTAAATAGCAATTGTATTCACTTATCAGACGAAGCCCTAGGCAAGAGAATACTGTCAGATTCTTGGGTATAGAAAGTTTAGGATTTAGTTTATCTCTACCACTAATTAGTATATCATGCAGCTCTGTGGTCTTCAGCTTCGTAATCTGTAAAAGGGGATCCTTACCAAGTTGCCTGCCTATTTCTCAGTTCTTTTGAGTGCAAAGGGTAGGACGGGTGTGGAACTCTGAGGAGGATGGTCTTCCACACCAGTGTGAATTGCAGTGCCCTAAGAATCTTCCCAGCACCGCCCTGGCAGGACTTCATTCAGCTTCTTTTTGGCTGTTGATGGAGCTTTCAGTCCATGGAGCTTTACCAACCATGACCACTGTCTTTCAAATGACATTAAGGTTTCCCATTAGGTGGAAAAGACTCCGCCACCACCTCACACTAGGGGCTTGAGTGCTGTGAAGTATCATTTAAACAGAAGGCTAATGCCTTCCATGGTAAACCTGGAATCTTGATGTGCCTGTGAAAATCATTAGCTCTAATTACTCTTCCTAGAATGGCAGAGGTTAGTAGTGACCCTATATATTCCAACATTCAATTACAAGGCTGTTCTTGAGAAATAGATTTTTTTTTATTGCACTGTATAGTATGTTGAGAAAATTGTTAGCTGCTTCTATTGCCCATTCTGTAGCAATATGTAATTTTTTGTCTCTCTGAGAGGGAGAAGAATTTCAAGTCAGTGTGAACTAATTGAAGGGGATGTAGATGTTATTCTCAACAGGTCTAGTGGTCCCTCCTCACTGCCTCGAGCATTTAAAGCTTAATCACGAGACGGGCCTCAGAGGCAGTGGAGAGGCTTCTAGGTTTCCTGTAAAATTATGTATTTGGACAGAGAAAAGTCTGTCCCTTTAAACCATGAATTCTCTCTCCTTCCTCTCAGGGATTTAACCTTTATCAGTTTGGAACTAGGTTCTGAGACAATGTGGAATTAATGGATTTATCTAAATCAGAGGTTCAATTTTACAATTTAGAGCAGGACAGTTTTTTTCATTTGCTAATTTCCCTTAATTTTTCTTGTGCCTCTATCATTCAAGGAACTCTTGTTTTTGGGCATAGGAAGAGGGCAGATCTCAAATTACTTTGCAGAGATCTCTGTTCTAGATAGTCCAAATGTGGACAATAAAAATTCTGATGAGAATCTAAGCCCATTGCTCTGAAGACGCATCCCCAAACTTGTAGGCCAGCGAACAAAATAAAAATGACCTAGGCTGAAGAGGCTAGAAAAGGTACAGGGGCTATCACATGCCATGAAAAGAGAAATCAAAGATGAAACAATAATGTTTGATAAGCTGAAGAAAAACCATTTTAACCCCCTTGAAGTTTTAGAATGAAATGGTTGGCCTCAGAGGCTTGCATTTTATTTTATTCCTTATGAATAATATTTCATTGTAGCAGGACACTTCTTTGCCACACTCTTCATAAGGTGTAAAAGACCCTGCAGTTTTCTGGGAGTTTGCCAGGACTTTTTGACACTGTTAACTATGAATCAGAGCTTATGAAGTAGATTTATTGTCCTGTTTGGCCCTGTGTGGGTAGGTGAAATGCAAATGTTATATCCACTGACTTCTTTGGAACCAGCTGCCCAACTTCTTTTGGTAGAAGGACAGGCTGTTTGTTTTTAAAACTTGATGGGCTTCAACTGGGCAGCTGTAGATTCTCTTGTGACCTAATCTCTTGCCTAGGGAAGGGTCTTTGCTTTCCAGATCGCTGACTTCTTTCCTTCCTTCCTGTTGTACTGGAAAGCCTTGTTCAAAGATCTCAAAGCCTGGCTGCATCTCTTTTCTAATGAAGTACCCTTAGCTCGAAGCTGGGGGAGAAGGTCCATCTGGCTTCTGCCATATGTGTGTATGCTGTCAAACCAGTAAACACGCCAGAGTTTGCTGACAGTGAGGAGTTTCAGTTAGTCAGTCATAAATTAGAGATGAGATATGCTGTGTTCCTACTGCTGTGAGCTTTCACACTCCAGAGAGGAGTTTCCCTTACCTATCTTGAAGAAGAAAATGTGGATCAAAGAACCATCTGATGGGATGTCACACCAAATCACTGGCACAGACACTTTGAAGACAGTGAAAATAGGCACAGTTTAAGAAACCCAAACCATTTTCTAGGACCTGATTTGTATCAGTTTGCTTGTGTAGTTGGTGCATTGGGTCTTCTGTTTTAACAAACACACACACACACACACACACACACACACACACACACAGCCCTCCTACTCCCTCTCAAGTGGAAGTGTGTGTGTGTGTGTGTGTGTGTGTGTGTGTGTGTGTATGTCAATTATGTTTTTGTTCTACTTGGGTTGGGTGTTGAGGAAGATCTCTGTGAAAAATCTTTAAAAGTATTCCTGTGCCGGCTGAATATATGTGTATTTTCTTCCCAAAATGTGCTGTATTCTTTTCTGATAATCAGGTAGAGAGACAATAATTAAGTTTTAATGCATCTGTCTTTTTACAGAGAAAAGTGCTTTCTGACTCTTAATGGCAAATTTCATTATTATGATTTAAATGCTTTTAGACTAAAGGGGAGTTTACATTTAGCTGCAAGAAGCACAGCTGAACTATTCCTCTAAGATGTCTTTGTTTCATTTATGGGCTGTGTTGAGGTGTGTTTTAATGTATTACATTTTAAAACAGACTGCGATACATTACGTTATTTAAATATCTTAAAACAGAGTTGCTTCAGATAATATTCCTGTCTGTATCTGAAAGCATTCCCGGAGGAAGTTCCCAATTTCTAAGGCAGATTATCACTTTTTTTTTTTTAACCCTAAATACCCATCTTGCCAGATAGGTCCTGTGACCCCTTTACAAGTCTCCAAATTTATTCCTCTAAGAAAAGGAAAATGTTAAGACATAATAAGAAGTAGAAAACTATGACAGTCTATTTCATTTGATTAGTTTTGAAATGGTCAGGCTGTAACCTCAGCTGGGTTCATTGCTTTGAGGTTGCTATCCAGGTAGGAGAACAAAGAGTAGGTTTCTAATTCTTAAGAGAAGACTAATTGGAAAAAGGCAGTAGATTCAGGGACTGGGGGTGCGCTGTTTTCCCTCTCCCAGAGGTAAATACTGTAGGCCCTTTGAAATTCACTATTTGTTACCTGGTATGAGAGAGAACCACATGCACTTAGAAAGACTTTACACCTTACATATGTAGCCAGTTTTAGCCATCTGTTCAGTAACATCAAAATTTGTTATGTTGCTGTAGTGGGTTAAATAGCATTGCTCTCTGAATTCATGTCCACCTGGAGTCTCAGAAGTGCCCTTGTTTGGAAATTGGGTCTTCTAAGATGTAATTAGTGATAAGCTGGGTTAGAGTAGCCCATACATCTAATAACTGATGTCCTTATAAGAAGGGGGGGGCACAGAGAAGGATGCCATGTAAAGACAAAGGCAGAAATTGTGACAATCCATCTACAGGCCAAGGAAGGCTCAAGATTGTGGCAACTACCAGAAATCAGGTTAAGTGATGTGGGTTACATTCTCCATCAGAGAATTCAGAGTTTCTAGAAGAAACTAACCCTGCTGACACCATGATTTTGGATCTTTGGCCTCTAGAACTGTGAGAAAATAAATTTCTATTATTTTAAGCCACTAAATATTTTTGTTTTTGTTTTGTAATTTGTTGTGGAAGCACTAAAAATGAGTACAGTTGCTTATTAATTTCATTCTAGTACAAGTAGTTAATAATCATAGCTTCGGATGTTTTACCAAACCAAACACAATTATTTTACTGGGCTTAAACATTCCAGCCACTATGGAAACAGGATTTATGAGATTCTCTTACGCAAAAGGATTTTTCAGAGGGGCTCCTGATGCTTCTGTGTTTTCTGGTGGGGGGAGGTCATGGCACAGAATTCAGTGTTCCCCAACTATGTAATGCAGGTACCCTTATCTCCTGTTTATCTGGCTTCTTGGCCCCTTTTCACAATCTCTTCACTTTCAGATCTTCTGACTTGGGAGTAGTGGAGGGAGGACCTCCTTAGGGCCTGGTGAAACCCAGCAGGAGTATTCATCTGCTTGGGATAGCACAGGTATGGTCTCTCAGGAGGGAGGACTCTTTGATACCTACATGCCAGGTCTTCTGATCTAGAGGCTTCCATCAGATGCTAGTTTACTGTCTTGGGTATGTTCTTTATCACTGAGACACAATACCCAACACCTGTGAATTAAGGGAGAAAAGGTTTGTTTTTGGCTTAAGGTTTGTAGAGGTTTCAGTCCATAGTCCCTGGCTCCAAGGCAGGGTGACATGGCAGAGGGGTGTGGCTGACAAGAGTTCCCCACAGCATGGTGGCAGGAGGCAGAGAAGAGCATTGAGGGAGGAGCTGAGAAAAGGCTGAGCCTCTCCAGTCCATGCCCACAGCGGCCCATTTCTTCCTACCAGACCCCACTTCCTGATTACAAGTCAGCTATAACCCCCATAATCCAGTCCCCTTCCCAAAGCCCCTCCTATGAGTGCATGAGGCTTTGGGGTACATTTTAGATCTAAAGCATAGCAGTTACTCCCCTGATTATGTATTCTTTTTTTTCCACCGCCACCCCCTGATTATGTATTCTTACAGCATTCAATTTCTATCACATCTAATAGTAATTACCTTTTAATCTTTTGCCTTCCTTTTAGAGAATAAGCTCCATGAAGGCAGGGATTTATCTGGTTTTGGTCAATATTCTAATCTCAGCACCTAACTTTGTACCTGGAATTCATCAAATACTAATATTAAGTTGAATGTAGAAACAAATGCAAACACATAAGGCAATATACAGTGATTAAGGTTTTTTATTCGATTCATACAGTTTCTTTTGGGGGCCTGGTTCTTATCATGGTCTGGAATTTTCAACTTCTTTCCACAGGAATTATTACCTTTCAGCAATTGTGCTTCCTTCATATGAGGAATTTGCATTGTGTTGTTGGGACCTAACCTCAGCTGCCATATTTCTCTAATTACCTGGTCTTCAGGATACCTCTTTCCCAATCCTGACCTTGATTTACATCCTAGCCTACTTCAGCGGCTGTTAGACAGGAGCTTGCAACAGAATGCCTTTGGGAGCATTTTCAAACACACCTGTTAAAACCTCCACCCCTTTTCAGAGTCTGACCTGGAAAGTTTGGGGTGGACCATAGGTGTACATATTCTATAAAAGTTCCATAGATGGTTCTAGTACACAATTTGTTCTTTCATGCTTTGTAAATGTGGGAAGCAGCTATTAGGAAATGAAAGAGACTAATGAAAATGTATTCGGACCTATACGCTAAGTGGGAGAAATTCAGAAGGAGAAAAATATTGTCCCCCACTTCTGTTTACAAAATAGGCTCACTGTACTTATAGCACATTTTAAAATTTCAGAGTGTCCTCTCAGGAATTATGACCCCGGGGAGAGTATAATTGTCTAATCCAGAGGAGTAATGTCATGTTGGCTATATCAGAGGTTTGGTGAGGCAGCAGCAGACCTAGGTAGGAGATATTTGGGGCCAATAGGATACTGTGGGGGCTCTTCAAATTAGAAATTGGGATGACCTTTTTTGGTTTACATATCATAGGAAAGGTTTTCCCCCAACTTTTGAGGTTGGTTTCTATCAATTTTCAAAAAAGAGGACCTTGCACTTAGCTGTGGTGTCACTAACTGTTACACTTTATGTAACACAGCCTTTAGAACATTGCTCTTAAATATATGTTAGGGTTGGGCTATTTAAAGCTCAAGACTTATGCTGCTCAGACATGAAGCACAACACTCCAGCATGGCTTTAAGTTATGCAAATGGGCTCTTCTCAGTTGCTGCAGGAAGCTTTGTTTTGTGATACTGGCCTAGGGCCAAACAGGTAGCGTGATATGAGTAGGCAGCCCTCCTACTCCCTCTCAAGTGGAAGGCTTCAGCCGTGCTGTTCTCAGACATCCAAGCAGGGCAGAAACAAGTCTGAAGAAATACATGCTGGAGGTGCATGGTTTGGTTATGTGTAGCCAGCACCTGACTCAAAAGGTAGTAGAGTTGAGTTTCAGTCTCGGCTGTGTCACTGTGGGATGTCCCTTCATTTCTTTGCCTTGTGTTGTCTAAAGACAGGACCTGACCTGGGTCATCTTTTCCAAACACAATTTTACTTCTTAAAAACTTTAATATTTGTAAACATACATAGATAACAGGAATCAGAAGACATCATGTATCTATATTTTAGTGTCAGCTTAGTCCATTTGTCCCTGCGAGATTTGGTCTAATTAATTTGGATCCTAGTCAGTCTCAAGACTTAGAAAATCCAGAGTTCTCCCATCATCTCTGTAATTTCCTGGGCTCATTGGTTTGTCTGTTTCACCACTCTCAGCTCTTTGGGTGCTAAATCAGCCCTATTTTCACACACACACACAAAAATCACAAACTCTTAACATTTGATATACTTAGTGGAATTTTTCATAATTGGTAAGAAGGAATGCAGGGAATAATCACATCTTACTCTGTATAGTGTCTTGCAACCCCCTGGCTCCACTTTCCTTGCTCCCATCTCTGCACCTACCTCCTCTGTCTTTTCACATTCCATGCCTTCTACTATAACCTCAGATTACCCCTATTACACAGAATAGTTTGGTCCCTGGAGCAGCAGAGGGAATTGGGGCTTAGCCCAGTTCCTAAACTCGAAAGATCAATGATAAGCCCCTCACTGCTCTAGAGATTTACCCTTCTGATGAACAGTCTTAGTATAGATTTTTTCCCCAGCTGCACATTTGATATCTTACCGTGTGCTCAGGTGTATTGTGCATATGGATGCAATGGGTACTGTGGAAATTTTAGAAAGTACAGGTGGATCCTCCTGCAGGCAAGCTGTGTGATGTTATTAGCCCTGAGCTATATAAAACCAACAACTTTGAAGCTCAAATCTGCACTATTTTGCATACAAAGAAAGTGATGTTAAAGAAGAGTGAGAGAGGAATTGGAATGTTTAGTTATAGATGTACAGCTTCCAAAGTGAAAGGTGGAAAAACATATAAACTGCCCTATGAATATTAATAAGAATACTTTGCAAAGCACTCTGAGTTCTCAGAAGAAAGATGCTACATAAGCACAGACTTTACCTCATTAATCCTTATGGCATCCTTGCAAGAGAAGAGCCAAGAAAGATTATTCCATTTTAAAGACATGGAAATGGAGAAAGGAGGAGACATAATTTGTCCCCAAAGTCATCATTATCTCTACTGCAGAGGCCCTGCACAGCCTCCTTTATAAAGTCTCTTCTGGCCAGCTTCATGACACTTCTCTACTGCTGGTGATGCTGGTCACCGTTTTCCCTGCCACTTGCATCCAGCTGGCCAGACTGTGAACTCTGTGAGAAGAGAGCCAGGTCCGTTTTCTCCTCACATCTTTCCCTTTTGCTGCAGCCCTCCAGTAAGACCTCAAGGACTTATAAATACCCAATAAATGCTTGTTGATTGATGGCCAGTAGATTTGGTATGAAAATGATACTTATTTGACTGGCTATGTTTTACCTTTCAGGTCTTTTTAAATTCTTCCTTCCAGTCATTTTCCATTTTTGGTACTATTTTCAAATTGTATTACCCAATCTGGTCTCAGACTCCTAGACTAAAGTGACCCTTTTGTCTTAGCCTCCTGAGTAACTGGAACTACAAGCATGTGCTACTATTCTCAGCTAATAATATATATATTTAAAAGAAACTACAAAATTCAAACAGTATTATAGATGGTATTCTGTGAAAACTAAGTATCCCTATATCCTTTCCTCTGGTTCACCTTCCCAAAGATAATTGTCATTACCAGTTCCCTGTGTGTCCTTCTGGGATGCTCTGTGTTTACACAGGTATACACATGCATATTATTTTTTATTCCAAATGGTAGCATGTTATAGACATTACTCTCTATCTTGCTCTTTTTGCCTAATGACATGTCTTGGAGATTGTTCCGTGTCTGTATTTATGGTTGCCCATTACGATGTTCCTTTATAGACATACAATCATTTGATTATTCTCCTACATGGACATTAAGTACTTTTCCATATTTTGCCATTTCAAGCAATGTCACAATGTTTTGTGACATACATCACATTATATATGTGGAGCACATCTGTAGAATAAGTCCCTAGAAATAGAGTTGCTGCCTTGGAGGATTTGTACATTTAAAGTTTTCCTGGACATTGCTAATTTGCCCTCCAAAGAAAAGAGTTGTCCAATACAAACTCCTGATCAGTGTACGAGAGCATGGTATGTTTATTTGGGAATGTGTGTGTATGTTGAGGATTGACTCCAAGGCCTGTGCAAACTGAAGTGCCCTGCCACCTAACTACATTCCTACCTCAGATCAAACCTGATACACTTTAGAAAAGATGTATGTATGAGATGAAAACATGGGAAGAGTGCAAAAGTCAGATTGTAGGACAGTAGCATGTCCCAATGTAGTGGCTGATGGTCAAAGTCATGCAAAGAGCTTACTCTGCACTAGGCCCTATGTGGCTGCTTATATTGAGTAGCTCAAAACAACTATGTGATTTTATTTGAAAGGGCTTTAAATTGACGCCCTGTTTAATAGTTAAAGTAGCTATTAAAAAAGACAAACATTGACTATCTCCTGTGTTCCAGGAATAGAGATAAACACATCCTATGTTGTGTTATTTAATCCTAGGAAGTAGGTATTAGTATCCTCCTCATTTTGTTTTAATGAGGGAACCGAAATTCAGGTTAAATAACTTAATGAAGATATGCTATGGAATTAAAGAAAGCCTCTCTAATTCTTCCTATTATGCCACACTAGCTTCCTATGTGTGATTTGGAAGACTAAAAATGTACTCAATCAAGTGGAACTGCATCTGGTCTAATGAAGGTTATGCTTCTAGCAGTACTGCAGCAAGGAAGATGTCCAGATATGTATATTTTGTTGAAAGACACAGAAATCACCTGGTAACCAGAGAATGTAAAACCAAATTCTAGTTTTCTCCCACATAGCAAAAGTCTTAGAGACAAACATGTCATCATATGTGGTGACCCTGCTCAGAAAGGAATGGATTTTAATCTCAGCATCAGTTCAGGAACTGCAATTAAAGGAAAGGGAACACAAGGAAGTGGAACATGTTATTTTCACATTAAAATGTACAGCTGAACTAAGACTCTATCACTGGACAAAACTCAAGCCTTGTGGTTAGTTTTATGATGAAATCCTATGGAAAGGGCAGTTTCACTTCCATACAAAGATTGACCACCAACAGAACCAAGAAGACCTATGCAGTCATCTCTTGGTTTTACCCACCGAAGAAAACTGTCAGTGTGTTTTTATAGGAAGCTATGAGTGGCATTGTGTGTATCCTGTGAGGTTGTGTTTATAAGGTGGTGCTAGCTCTGAAAGTACCTCTTTTGAGACAGGAATGTATTCACATTGCACCTGGGTAAGTGGCTCCAATATGTCTAATTGGTTTAGTTCAACAATTACTTATTATGTTCTTGTCAATATGTGAATATCTCCATGATGAGTCAACTGGAAGATACATGAGATATAAATTCTTGTCTTTATGTTCTGCATATGGGGGTATATTTTGTCTCATTGGGCAGATAAAAATACATATACGTGAGGTACCCAGACTTGAGCCGGCAGGTCAGGATGCTCCTGGGCTGCTGATCAGCGCTGGCTCTGCCCTCTTCTGAGGAAGACAGCTCCGGGCTCCATCTTTGGACCCAATCTTGAGCCGGCAGGTCAGGATGCTCCCAGGCAGCCAATCTGTGCTGGCTTGGCCCGTGCACTGGCAGGGTGAAACTCAAATAAGGTGGGAAGCATCTTGGACAGAAGGCACTGTTGCCTCTCTCTCTCGTTAGTGATTTTTTTTCTTTCATTTCTTTTCTGATCCAGGCCATCACTGTCTGGTAAAGCCAACAATACCCACACCACTAAGGAAACTTTTAGAGACATAAAGGATAAGGAGATGTGGGCGGGCTACCAAAGATCTTTCAGAGAGCTGCAGTCTGATAATTGCCCCCAGACTCCACGATAGGAGGCCAGGATCAACATAGTACCCAGCACTGACCACTGCAGACTCGGTAGAGCTAACAAGCATAGAGTCAGATTTTGGCCTGCATCCTCCACAGAGCAGTGGCCATCAGAGAAATCTCACTGTACGTGTGTATATATGTAATATATGTACATATTTGTTTTATTTCTCCTTCTATTTTCTCTTTCTCTTATCCTGTTACTTGTCTGATACATTCTCTTATCTACCTGTTCTTTCTTGTTGTTGTTTTGGTTTTTACTTTTATTGACTCTTGCCTTGCTCATATCTCTCCTTGCTCAACCAAGTGCTCTGATTTTTCCTTGTCTTTTTGTTTTCTCTCTCCCTTTCATTTTTCATATGAGTAAATATTGTCTAGATTCAACATGGTTTGACCCACTACTCTCACCTTTCACCCTTCCTAAACTATCTAATCAAGTCTCCCAAAGTATAAGTAACATTCTATTTTAAGTCTTACATCTATTAGAACTTTCTTCCTTACCTCTACACCTTTTCCTATCCCTCATTATCTCCCCTACACACAGGGTAAAAACCACTCCACTAACAGGACACCTACTACATACAAATTCCTGGTTTATATTGGATTCTGCTTTATAACAGTGTTGACCTTGCTCTTATGGTTAAAGATACAAAGTAATATTGTGATAATATTTATCACAGTTGGTCAATTTCATGAATGTAATTGATGCTATTGCTAATGTACTAGTGTAACAAGTGTGTCATATAGGTTATAGCCAGTTGTACTTTCTCATATGGTAATACTGTAATTATCTGAGGTAATAATAATTAACATAATCAAGGGTCTTTAGGCAGCCACAAAGGCCAAGAATCACGTTTCTTGAAGACACTGAATGAACAGAATTCTCCTTAGAAAGCATTGATATTTGTCTTCAAGTAACCTCCCATAATCAAAATATAAAAATCAACACTGAAACTAAAAGGGGAAGAAATACATATAGGTACAAAGAAAATGACGAGACCCAGAAGTATAATACAACCCCAGACCCCCCAGCTCACCCAGAACAAATTCAGAGGACAACAAAATAGAGGAAATTGGAAAACACTCAACCAAACTTTCAGAAATGATAGCAGAAGAAGTTAAAAAACAGGTGGATGAGGTTATAGAGAACATCAGATTAGAAATAATTGGCCAAGTTAAGAAAGAGATGGCAATCATAATGAAAGACCCGGATAGTGAATTTAGAGTAGACCCAGATGAAAAAACAGAGGAGCTTATAAAAACAATGGAAAACTTGACCACTCAATTTAGGAAAGAAATGGAACCCATGCAACAGATCCAAACAGATGTCCAAGAAATCAAAAACTGCCTTGAAAGTATACGCAGTAGATTAAATGAAAGTGAAGACAGAATTGCAGAACTAGAAGACAGGACTGCAGTTCATGACCATGAAAAGGAAATATTCTTTAAAATAACTAGAGACTATGAGAAATTAATACAACAACTGCAAGGTGATGCGAAGAAGAACAACATAAGATTAATTGGAGTGAAGGAAAAAGAAAGAGACAGTGTAAAGGATCTAAAAAGATTATTCATAGACATAATGACAGAAAACTTCCCAAGAATGAGAAGAGAACTTGACATACCGATAGAACCCCACCCATGACCAAAATAAATCTACACCAAGACATTTAATAATCAAGATTCCAGAAATTCAACAAAAGAACAGAATACTGAAAATTGTTAAAGAAAAAAGCCAAATCACCTATAAAAGTAAACCCGTCAGAATCACAGCAGACTTCTCAACACAAACCCTTAAATGAAGGTGAGCCTGGAGCAAAATATTTCAAGCCCTAAAAGAAAATAATCTCCAACCCAGATTGATGTACCCAGCTAAACTATCTTTCAAATTCAACAATGAAATAAGATATTTCCATGACAGAGAACAACTGAAGAAATTCGTGACCTCCAAACAACCTCTACAAAATATTCTGAAAGATATCCTAGAAAAGGACAAAGGAAACTATGATTACAAGGACACTAATAAATAAAAGTCCACCTGGCAAGACAAACAGTTAAATTGAGGTGAAACACAGAATCAACAACAGAAAAGATTTATGACAAAGGTAAGTCAATACATAACAGCTGTAACCATCAAAGTAAATGGGCTCAATTCACCACTCAAAAGAAACAGACTATCAGAATGGATCAAGAAAGAACACCCATCAATAAGTTACATACAAGAGACATATCTAACTCAAAAGGAAATTCATAGACTGAAAATCAAAGGATGGAAAACAGTATTTCATGCAACAGGGGTCGCTATCCTAATCTCAGACAAAGTGAACTTTAAACCAAAACAGATCAAGAGGGACAAAGAAGGTCACTACATACTTCTCAAGGGAAAACTCCAAGAGGAAGAAATAACAATCATTAATATTTATGTACCAAATATTGGTGCACCTAACTACATAAAACAAATATTAAGGAGCATGAAAGATCACATAAATACTAATACAATTATAATGGGAGACTTCAATACTCCACTGTCACAAATAGACAGATCAACTAAACAAAAACTTAACAAAGAAATATCAGAACTGAATCAAATCTGTGAACAAATGGACTTAGCAGATGTATACAGAGTGTTCCACC
>PVJO010012766.1:0-23214 GCA_004026905.1 Hystrix cristata | reverse complement strand
TGCTCATAAAGCATGTTTAAGTAAATGTAAGGGAATTGAAATTATACCATGCATACTATCAGACCATAGTGCAATAAAACCGGAATTCAATGGTAACAGAAAAACAAAAATACCACATAAACACATGGAAACTAAATAATATCCTTCTGAACAACAGCTGGGTTACAGAAGAACTTAAAGAAGAAATTAAGCAATTTATTCAGTTTAATGATAATCCTGATACAACATACCAGAACCTAGGGGATACAATGAAAGTAGTACTACGAGGGAAATTCATTGCATTGAACTCCCACATCAGGAAGACAGAAAGAACTCAAATAAATAATTTAATGTTGAACCTCAAAGATCTAGAAAAAAGAAGAACAAATCAAACCCAAAGCTCTTACGAGAGGAAATTATTAAGATCAGAGCTGAAATTAATGCAATTGAGACTAAGAAAACAATACAAAAAATCAATGAATCAAAGAGTTGGTTCTTTGAAAGAATAAATAAAGTAGACAAACCCCTAGCCACTCTTATCACAAAAGGAAAGAAAAGACCCAAATTCATGCAATAAAAAATGAAAGAGGTGAAGTCACAACTGACCCTATGGAAATCCAAAGGATCATCAGCACCTACTTCAAGAACCTATACGCAAACAAGATGGGAAACACTGAAGAAATGGACAGATTCTTAGAAACATATAAACTGCCAAAACTGAATCAAGAAGAGATAAAAATTCTAAATAACCCAATATCAGCCATTGAAATTCAAGAGGTAATTAAAAACCTACCAATGGTATGGTGCTTTTAATTCTTTTGGGAAGATACCAAGAAGTGGAATAGCTGGGTCAAATGGAATCTGTAGTTCTAGTTCCCTGAGGAATCTCCACACTGTTTTCCATAGCAGTTGCACCAGTCTACATTCCCACCAACAGTGGAGAAGGGTTCCTTTTTCTCCACAGCCCCTCCAGCAATATATGAACACCTATGTTTATAGCAGCACAGTTTGTAGTAGCTAAATTTTGGAAGCAGCCCAAATGTCCATTAATAGCAGAATGGATAAAGAAAATGTGTTTTTTTTTTATACAATGGAGTACTGCTCTGCCATAAAGAATCATAAGCTTGAGATATTCCTAGGTAAATGCATGCATCTTGAGACCATACTCTTAAATGAAATAAATCAGACACACATGTTTAAATACCGCATAGTTTCTATGGTGTGAGAAACTGAAGTGTATATAAAGACTGAAATGTATTATATTGGGAGAGGGAAGAAAATGTCCAAAATGGGAAAGGGAACAAGGGAGGGGGAAAGGAACAGAGGGACAAGAGAAATAAGAAATGGAAGGAAAAAATGGAAACAAAGCTTTTGTAAATAGGGAGGGAGAAGGGGGTGAGGGGAGGGGAATGGGAAAAAAAGAAGCAACAAGATATGTCACGTACAGGTACCAATCCCCTATGATGAATGTTATCACTATGTACATCTAAAATGTACCATTAAAATGAAAGTTAAAAAATTAAAAAAAAATGCAAAAACAAAAAAAAACCCTACCAACAAAGAAAAGCCCAGGTCCTGACATTTTCACAGGTGAATTCTACAAGAAATTCAGAGATGATCTAATACCACTATTCCCCAAACTCTTTAATAAAATTGAAAAGGAAACAGTACTTCCTAAATCATTCATGGAGGCAAGTATTACCCTGATACTAAAACCAGAAAAAAGATCCCACTGAAAAAGAGAACTGCAGACCAATTTCCCTAATGAACATAGATGCAAAAATTTTGAATAAGATACTAGAAAACAGAATGCAACAGATTATCAAGAAAATTACACACTACGACCAAGTAGGATTCATCCCAGGGATGCAGGGATGGTTCAACATACACAAATCAATACGTGTAATACACCATATCAACAGAATCAAGGGCAAAAATCACATGATCATCTCAGTAGATGCAGAAAAAGCATTTGATAAAATCCAACACCCATTCATGCTAAAAACCCTACAAAAATTAGGAATAGATGGTCTATATCTAAATCTGATAAAAGCCATCTATGATAAACCAATGGCCAACATCACACTAAATGGTCAGAAACTTGAAGCTTTCACACTAAAATTTGGAACAAGACAAGAGTGTCCACTATCACCACTATTATTCAATATAGTTCTAGAAACATTAGCCAGAGCAATCAGGCAAGAGAAAGAAATAAAAGGAATAAAGATAGGAAAGGAAGAAGTTAAACGATCATTATTTGCAGATGACATGATACTCTACATAGAAGACCCCAAGAATTCCACCCAAAAAATCTAGATTTAATAACTAAATTCAGTTGCTTAGCTGGATACAAAGTGAACACCCATAAATCAATAGCATTCCTATATACCAATAACAAACTCACTGAGAAAGAAATAACAGAAGATATTCTTTTTCACAATTGCATCCAAGAAAATGAAGTACTTAGGAATCTAACAAAGGAAGTAAAAGATTTTTTCATTGAAAACTATAGTACTCTAAAAGAGGAAATTTAAAGAGATTTCAGAAATGGAAAGATATCCCATGTTCATGGATAGAAAGTCCCAACACAGTGAAAATGGCCATACTTCCTGCATTACTATACAGATTTAATGCAATTCCAATCTAAATACCAATAACATAGGTCACAGAATTAGAAAAGACAATCATGAAATTTTATCTGGAATCAGAAGAGACCAAGGATAGCAAAATCAATTCTGGGCAACAGGAATAAGGCAGAGGGCATCACAGTCCTCAACTTGAAATTATACTATAAATCTTCTGTGATAAAAACAGCATGATATTGGCATGAAGACAGACTCAAGGACCAATGGAACAGGCTAGAAGATGGAGAAACAACTCCAAACACACTCAAATATCTCACCTTCAACAAAGGAGCCAAACACCCTCACTAGGAGAAAGATAGCCTCTTTAATAAATGGTGCTGGAAAAATTGGCTTGCCACATGCTGAAAACTAAAACCAGATATGTGTGTCTCACCGTGTACTAAGCTAAAATCAAAATGGATCAAAGATCTAAACATTAAAACAGAAACACTAAATCTACTGGGGAATAAAATAGGAAGAACTCTTGAAGACATAGGGGTTGGAAAAAAAATTTATGAATAGAACCCAGACTGCATGGGAAACAATACAAAAAATCAATGCTTGGGACCACATCCTATTAAAAGGCTTTTGCACAGCAAAAGAAATTACTAATAGAGTGGGGTGGAAAACCACAGACTGGGAAGCAATTTTTGCCAGCTGCCCCTCTGACAAAGGTCTAACATCTAGAATATATAAAGAACTCAAAAAAAGTCACCCCCCCCAAATTTAAAGACCCTATCCAAAAACGGGCATCTGAAATGAAAAAACATTTCTCAGATGAAGAAATAAAAATAGTAAATAAATATATGAAAAAGTATTCAACATCTTTGGTCATTCAAGAGATGCAGATCAAAACAACACTAAGATACCATCTCACTCTAGAAAGAACAGCTATTACCAATAACCAATAACAAGTGCTGGCAGGCATGTGGGGAAGAGGGAATCCTCCTCCACTGTTGGTGGGCATGTAGATTGGTCCAACCACTGTGGAAATCAGTGTGGAGATTCCTCAGAAAACTACAACTCGAGGTTCCATTTGACCCAGCTATTCCTCCTGCTTGGTATCTTCCCAGAAGAATTAAAATCATCATACTACAGCGATGTATGCACAACCATATTCACAGCAGCACAATTTGTAATAGCGAAGTCTTGGAAACAACCTAAATGCCCAACAACTGATGAATGGCTAAAGAAGATGTAGTTTTTCTACACAGTGGAGTACTACTCTGCAAAAGGACAAACTAGAGACATCTGCATGTAAGTGGATGTTCCTTGAGAACATTCTATTAAGTGAAATAAATCAGACACTCATGAGTACACATCAAATTGTTTCTCTGATATGAGAAATTGTAAGTGTAAATAACGACAAAGGGGTATAATAGATATTGTGTAAGAAAAAGAAGATAGTATTCAAAAGAGAGGAGGACTAGATAGGGAAAAGGGGGAAAAAGAAAAAAGGTTAAAAGAAAAATAAGATGAAAGGGAATAAAATGGAAAAATGTAAATAAACCTGTTGCAAGTAGGGAAGGGTGGTGGAATGGAAGGGAGGGGAGGGGAAGAGGAGGGAAAACCAAGATATATCATGTATAGGTACAAAATAACCATATTGATTATGATCATTATGTATACAATGTACCAATGCATGTTCTTGGTTAAAAAACAAAACAAAAAAAACCCACATAAACATGAAAAACTATGAGACATTCCTTTTGTTTGTTCAGAATCCATTATGTGAAAAGCACTGAGTTGTGTTTTCAGAGTTCAGTGAAGTAGAAACTATATATGGATCTTGCTCCTTATTTACATGTAGATGAGGCAGATGACTGAACAATTACATTAAATAAGAATTACAGAAATAAAGTGTTGGAAGAGAGGGTGTATTAGGCTGGTTTGGTGGAAGAATGTGTTAAGTAAAATGTGAACATGGAAGTAAAAGCATGCAAATTCTTTCTTCTCACTGGAAGGAATCTTTTAGGGGAAGGTGAATGTGGAAGTCCTACATGCTGTGCTGCTGCCCAAATACTTCTATCTTTCTTACTTCTGGATTCATGATAGATTGTATGTTCCCCCTGTCTTTACAGTTAGGCCTGTCCCTATAATCTATTTTGCCCAAACAAGCAAAATTTATTTACATCAGTTCTTTCTAGAAACATTATGAGTCCCATGCAATTAACCACACCTTGTCTTCTCACTGGTGGGCTGCTTCTCATAGGTGCACATCCTGAGAGAAAGTCTGTCAGTCACTTCCCCACCCCAAGAGGACCATGATGAAATGAGCCCCCTACCATTTAAAGGATACATCTTCTTGTAGTTTTCACCCACTAAGATTTTGTAGTTGTGTGTTTCTATAGTCCATCCTCCCATGAGTGAGTCTCCTATTCATTAATTCTTTAAGAATACTTATTGTGGGTGCTAAAAACTATTCTTACATACTAGAAAGAATCATGGAAAACGGCAGATAAATTTCTTGTTCTTTTAGAGCCTTTTCTATCATTGTAGGGAAGTTAGGAGGTGAAGTTGGACAAAGACGAAGCCATTAAATAAATGAAAATGTAATTAGTAAGACTTTAGAGTGTAATAATTCTTACTCAGGCATTGACACAGAATACTTTTTAATAGGCGGTGTTTGAGACAGAATGGTCAAAAAGGCCTCGGTGAGAAGGCAATATTCATAGCTAAAATTTGAAGGTTGAGTAAGAATCAACAAAGTCAAAATCCGTACAGCATTCCTGAAAGAGAGAACAATAAAATCCCAGAGGTCAGGAAAGAGATTGACCTGTATGAGGAATAAAAGAGGTCCATATGGCATGAGTAAGGTGCTTATGGAGAGATAAATGAAGTACCGATTGAGATCAAAGAGCTATGAGGCTTATGTAGGCTTTATAAACAAAATTCAATTTTTATTTTATTAAAAATTGGAGGTCATTGCAATATTTTAAGCAGAGGAGTGATATGATGCTATTTATTTATTTATTTATTCAATTGCTCTGTTCACTAGAGGCAAAGGCCAAGTCAAGATTAAGGAAAGTCACTCAGGGAACTACTGCTACCTTCAAAGAAGGTTTTGGTGGCTTGGTCTAGGAAGAAAGCAGAAGAGATGGAGACAATTGGACATGTTTGAGATATATATTGCTAATGGATTGAATGTGTCTGAATTTTTGGCCTGACCTAAATGAATAGTGTCATTCATTGAGAGAGGATAGGAGTAGATTAGGGGGAAGATAGGGAAGCAAATTGAGAGTTATATTTAGATAAATTTAATGTTAATATTAGATGCCAATAATATTGAGACCAGAGCTCCAAGTAGGTGTTAAGCCTGGAGGTAAAGTAGGAGTAATCAGGAAATAGGTAGTGTTTGCGACCTATTTGGGAACAGATGATATAGTCTGTGGGATATGCAGAGAGGAGAGAAGGAAAGCCTAAAATGAAGGCTTTGGGCACTGCAAAATTTAGAGGCTGAATAGAAGAAGAGTTATGGTAGCAGACCGAAAATGAGTGACCAAGGAGATAGGAAAGTTTCTGTTATTATCTGTTTGTTTCTTTTTTGTAAGAATCTTTTTGGTTTATGTCTTGACTGAGTAACTATTTTGAAGATAACAATACAGAGTAAAATAACTATTGTTATTCTTTTATTATTTGATTATGAAGATACATTTTATTTTTTCATAAAAAAGAAGTGAAGATAAGAGCATGGAGTATTATAAGCCAAAAGAAAAAGTTAAGAAGAGGGAATAGGTAAGTGTGCTGCCTACCATCAGGAGGTGGATAAAGTTAAAAGATGGATATTTTCATTGTCGTGGCACAGAGGAGATTATTAGTGAAAAGTGCAAACTAGTGGAGCTAGAAGCTAAATTGCAAAGAGTTAAAGAAGGAATAAGCGTGAAGTGGAAAACTAGAGAAACTATGGGCAGAGATGTTGTAAAAGCAAACCAAGAAAGGGACTGGTTGGTAGATAGTAAGCAGATGGTGGCTCATGTGGGTCAAAGGAAATTTTGGTTTTTAAGGTCAAGAGTTTCTAAAGTACGTTGTACAGTGATAAGGATAGCTCAGAGGAGATAATAAAGAAGAGAGGAAAAATCAAGAGAAGAAGAAAGAGGAAGAGGAAGAAGGAAAAAAGGGAGAAAAAGAGGAGGAAGAAGAAAGGGAAGATTGTAAAGATAAAGCACTTGATTATGATGGGGAGTTAATGGATACCGGTAGAAAATAAGCCATTGGCTTTGACCTTGATGATTGATTAGGATTTGCCAGGGGAGAAGGGACTACAAACATTGTTGGTAAGGATGTACATGTGGTAGTTTAGATGGTGTTTTAGTGCAAAAAATTAGTAGGATGGATTGGTTGAAGCCATGTTTATTAGGGAAACAGAACTCAAGATAGGAAATATCTGATAAAACTGGCGAGTTGGGAGGGAAGTCCATCCTACCACTGATCCAATCGATGTCCATCCAGACTCTGTTCAAAGGAGAGGGCAGATTGCAGAGATGTTGATATTTGCGTCAGGTTCGAGAATTCATTAATTAGGCCATAAGAATCAGAATTCAGAGCAGGAAGGCACTTGATGAAACATTTTAAGCAGCTTCGAAGGAGAAAACATATAGGAAGCAAGAGGACTGCAGCAAGGAAACTCTGGAAGCAGAAAAGCCTGGTGGGAGGCCTGTGAGACAGAGCCTAACAAGGATGCAGGATTGGGATTGGAGAGGAAAGGAGGCATCGTGGCAGGTAGCAGGTGACATAAGAGGAAACAGGTTGATATCTGGAAGGAGGTTTTAGGAGAGATTGATGGTAAAATGTGATTATATAGGGTTGTATAAGAGGATAATATTGATTTGAACAGAACTAGAGAAGTTGTGAATGGAACAAGGAAAGTTAGAGATGTGGCACTTCAACGTGGAAGGGATTTTTGTGTGCCTGATTCCAGACTCAGTAATACTAGATGAAGCTGGAAAGGGAAGGTGTGGAGGGAGAAGAGCAGGATGTGGAGGAGGAAAGTAATGAGCAAGTAGAAACACACAACAGTAGTAGGTTAGAAAATAATGTTAAGGACTTGGTCCTTCAGGTCCATGCTACAAAGAGAGGCAGTAAAAGTGAGAAATCAATCATGATCCATCTGCTTAGTTTACAAAGAGCTTTCATCAGGTTTGGTTTCATTTACAAGTTTTAGGTCTTCTAAAGGTAACTGTCAGATGTGGGGAGAGGGTGTATATTCTCACTTTCAGGGAAGAGACTTGCTTAGAGTCACATAGAAATCCTTTCTCAAAGTCACACTTGCTCCAAGTATAAAGCGGTGGCTCTTAAAGGTAGATTCCACAGCCAGCAGCACTTGAGATCCAGTTGGGAATGTAAATTCTTCGATTCATCACTTCAGACCTCCTGAATCAGACTCACTGGGGGTTGCAGTCAGCTTTTAAACAAGCCTTCCAAGTGATTCTGATACACACTGAACTTGAGAACAATGAGCTAAGAGATAATAAACATGAAGGAAGCCTGAAACTAGATGGTTAAGGAGCAAATGGGAAGTAAAGTATGAAGGCAGTTAGAGAGATCACTTTCTCTTATTACCTCTGACCTCTTTTCCTGGGGGTGTGATTTGAGGGTGTGCTTTTAGGACCTCTGGATTGTGCTTATTTAGTAATACTTTCAAAACATTTATTGATTTCCATTTGCCTGTATATCATTTTATTAATGTATTTGTTCATTGCTATTTTGTTTCTTTGCTCTTTAATTAGAAAGCAGTTTTATTGGCAGAAGGAAGAACTTCATTTTCAAACAGTGTTTTCATAGTACCTAACATCTGATGAGTACGTCATAGTTCCTTTAGGTAAAGGCTTATTGCCATATTGGTGCATCTAGACTATAATGTCCAGGCATAATTTTGCCATGGCTATTTAGGAGAGACATGAAAAAGGACTGATGCATAGGGGCCTAAAACAAGGGTGAGAAATGGTTGTGGGAATATTTGGTGGTCCCTACAATCTTTGGGGAACATTGAAAATTAGGACTGGCAGGACGTGACTGAGGAGATGTGCTTGCTCATTTGGCATATATTAGTGAGCTAACATAGTGGCAGTTCAAGGACAGAGATCTGTAAAAGCTTTCCTTCTTAACTATTTGACTTTTACCATGGAAGGCATTAGAGTTACCTTTGCCTGGTAAAATAGTAAACAAAAACAATACTGCATCTCTGGAGGGATTACAGAGATTAGTGCTACAATGAAGGACTTGAAGGATACAGAAATAGTGGGTCCTACTACATCTCCATTTAATTCTCCCATTTGACCTGTGGAGAAGATGAATGGATCTTGGAGAATGGTGGTAGGTTACTGTAAACTGAATCAAATGGTTACTCTGATTGCAGCTTCTGTACCAGATGTGGTGTCCTTGTTTGAGCACATTCATACATCTCCTGGTACTTGGTATGCAGCTACTGATTTGGCAAATGCCTTCTTCTCCATACCTCTCCATATGGCCCATCAGAAACAATTTGCTTTCATCTGACAAGGCCATAAATTCACCTTCACTGTCCTACCTCAAGATAATATTAACTCTCTAGTCCTGTGTCACAACTTAGTTTGTAGGGATCTTGATTGGATTTCTCTGGTCCATTATATTGATGATATTATGCTGATTGGACCAAGTAAGCAGGAGGTAGCAACCACTGTGAATTTGTTAGCAAAGCATTTGTGAGGTAGAGGATGAGAAATAAATCCAAATATAATTCAAGGTCCTTCTACCTCGGTGAAATTTTTAGGAGCCCAGTAGTGTTGGGGCATGTAGAAATACCCTTTTTAAGGTAAAAGATAAATTGTTGCATCTGGTTTTCCCTACAACCAAAAAGAGGCACAATGCCTAGTGGGCCTACTTGGATTTCAGAGGCAACACATTCCTCACTTAGGTGTTTTATTCCAGCCCATATACTGAGTGACTTGGAAAACTGCTAGTTTTGAGTGGGGTTCAGAAGAAAAAAGGTCTGGGCTGCTGGCACGGCCAATGGGGCCATAAGATCTAGCAGATCCAGTGGTACTTGAAGTGTCAGGGGCAAGTAGAGATACTGTTCAGAGTCTCTAGAGATCTTTAGGATTCTGGAGCAAAGCTCTGCCATCATCTGCAGATAACTACTCTCCCTCTGAAAAACAGCTCTTGGCCTTCTACTAGACCTTAGTGGAAAGTGAATGCTTGACCATGGGACACCATGGTCATGTGGTTAGCACATGACCTGAGTTCCTCATCATGAGCTTGGTATTATCTCATCCATGAAGTCATAAGGTTGGATGTACACAGAAGTAGTCCATCATTAAATGGAAATGGTATATTTGTGATTGAGCCAGAGCAGGTCCAGAGGGCACAAGTAAGTTACATGAAGAAATTGCCCAGATGCCCATGGCTCCTACTCTTGCTATATTGCCTTTTGTCACCCAGCATGCACCTTTGGCCTAATGGGCTGTACCATATGATCAGCTGTCAGAGGAAGAGAAGGCCAGGGCCTGGTTTACAGATGGTTCTGCACGTTATGCAGGTACCATGTGCAAGTGGATAGCTGCGGCATTACAGGCCCTTTCCAGGACATCTCCGAAGGACAGTGGTAAAAGGAAATCTTCACAATGGGTATAATTTTGGGCAGTGCACCTGGTAGTATATTTTGCCTAGAAAGAAAAATGACCAGATGTGTGATTGCACACTGATTTGTGGGCTATAGCCAGTAGTCTGGCTGGATGGTCAGGAACTTAGAAGGAACATGACTGGAAAATTGGTGACAAAGGTATTTGGGGAAGAGGTATTGTGGATGGACATCTCCATATGGGCAGGAGATGTTAAAAAATATTTGTATCCCATGTAAATGCTCACCTAAAAGTGACCTTAGCAGAAGAGAACTTTAACAATCATATGCATGGGATGACCCATTCTGTAGAGAGCAGTCAACCTGTTTCTTTAGCCACTCCTGTCATTGTCCTGTGGGCTCATGAACCGAGTGTCCATGGTGGCCATGAGTGGTAGGGATGGAGATTATTCATGGGCCCAGCAACATGGACTTTCCCACTTGCCAAGCCTGATCTGGCCATAGCCACTGCTGAATACCCAACATGCCAGCAGCAGAGACCAACACCGAATCTGTGGTATGGTGGCCCCATTCCCCGGGGTGATCCGCCTGTGACCTGGTGGCAGGTTGATTATATTGGATTGCTTCCATCATGAAAAGGACAGTACTTTGTCTATGGGCATAGATACTTATTCTGGATATGGATTTGCCTTCCCTGCACGTAATGCTTCTCCCGAGACTTCCATTTGTGGACTCACAAAATACGTTATCTACCATCATGAAATTCCGCACAGCATTGTCTCTGACCAAGGAGCACATCTTATGGCCAAAGAAGTGAGGCAGTGGGCTCATGCTTAGGGAATTCATTGGTCTTAAAGACAGGAAATCAGATGTCTCTGGGAATTCACTGATCTTACCATGTTCCTCACCATCCAGAAGCTGCTGGATTGATAGAACAGTGGAATGGTCTTTTGCAGGTATAGTTACAGCATGAGCTAGGTGGTGATAGTTTGAAGGGCTGGGACAAGGTTCTTCAAAAGGCAGTATATATTTTGAATCACCATCCACTGTATGGTATTGTGTCTCCTGTAGCTAGGATTCATAGGTCCAGGAATCAAGGGGCAGAAGTGGGACTGGTACCACTGACCATTATCCCTAGTGAACCTCTAGCAAAATTTTTGCTTCCTGTTCCTGCAACTTTGTGCTCTGCTGGGCTAGAAATCTTAGTTTCAGAGGGGGAAAAGCTTGTGCCAGGAAGCACAACAATGATTCCATTGAACTGGAAGCTAAGGCTTCCCGCTGGTCATTTTGGTCTCCTCATGCCTCTGAGAAAACAAGCTAAAAAGGGAGTTACAATGTTGGCAGAGGTGTTTGACCCAGACTATCAAGGGGGGAATTGGATTATTACTCCACAATAGAGGAAAGGAAGAATATACTTGGAGTACAGGAGATCCCTTAGGGCACCTCTTAGTATCAGTATACCCTGTTATTAAGATCAATGCGAAACTACAACAGCCCAATCCAGACAGGATGACAAATGGCCCAGAACCTTCAGGATGAAGGTATAGGCCACCCCACCAGGGAAGAACCAAGACTTGCTGAGGTGCTTGTTGAAGGCCAAGGGAATACAGAATTGGTAGTAGAAGAAGGTAGTCCTAAATACCAGCTATGACTACATGATCAGTTACAGAATTGAGGATTGTAATTGTAATAGTTCTCTTCTAATATGCTTCCTTTGTAATGTAATGCTGGTAGATTTAATATTGGTTCCTAAGTATTATTAAACCTATGTTACAATGTTCAAATTATGAAATGTTAAGAGTAAGCAGAACCCAAAGAAAACTTGCCACCTATCCTGGGGAGGGAATTAGTGCATTTCCATTTGTACATAGGGTTGTTGTAACATATTAGGTGTAATTATGAACTTGTTCTTGTATCTGGAAACTAAGTATGGTTTAAAGAAATGTGTCTGGTTGTCAAGTTGGTAAGAGGTGGATTGTGATAGTTAACTGATTGTGTCAATTGAAATTAAGAAATGCCCAACTAAATCAGATCAGTGTAGTTCTGGGTGAGGCTGATGGGATTTACAGAAGACAGAGTAGCACCTGGTTATGAGTAGCACCAACCAATAGGAATAAAAGGGAAACAAAGAAAGAAGGCTGACTTCTGTTTCTTTAGCAGAGCTCTAGTCTTCACCTTCACTTGGACTTAGTCTTCTGGCTTCTAGCGTAGGTCCTTCAGCCTTCCACAGAGACTTTTTGGCTTCCTGATATGGACTGGTACAGGACACTGCAGTGACCTCTAGGCTTTCGACTGGGTCCTTATAATTCCAACACGCAGACAGACCTTTTACATTTTTCCATACCTAGTTCTGTGGGTGGCCACTGTAAGCCTATCGTGTAAGTCCTTTTTTATCTGTATATCTTGCATCAAGTGTGTTTCTCTGGTAAGCGCTGATTGATATACACATGCAACATAAATACTTTCCACCCTTGCTTTTTTGGTTTCAGGCTCTAGCTAGCTATGAGTCCTCCTGTTTCTTTTTGGGTCTGAGACTTTTGATTTCCTGTCTTTAAAGACATGATTCTTTATTACTTAGGCTGTGTGTATATGCGTAAAGAAGCGAAGTAAACATTTAGCAGTTTCCGCTTTTATGCATCATTTTTTCTCCTATTTTGGTGAGGTGCATGTTCTGTCATCTAAGAGTTCATTAGGGTAGGAACTACCACCTTTCTTAGTCCCCAAATAACTTCTGCTTGAAATAATTTTTGATTGACTAATTTTATGGCAGAAAGCAAAGAGCTTTTGGCAATCTTCAGTAAGACAGATGGACGTGTGCCTGGCAGAGTTTGATGTTCTAGGATGAAGTTTCCGTCATCTTTTGTCTAGTCACAGAAGGTGCTTTGGAGTAAGGAAAGTAAAACTGAGTTTGATGTGGGCTTCTTTGGCTAGATATATTCTAGTGGGAGATGAAATCTTTTGGCCTGGATGTCTAAAATTTGTCTGTAGTAAATAAGGATCTCAGTGAGCATCTGATAAAGAAAACATGAGACCTCAACCATTGTAGCAATGAAAAGAAAACATTAAAATAGAAAATCTAAAATCTGTGTCTGTTAAGTGTCTATACGTGCAGACAAAAATATATTTACAGACCAGAGCAGAGCACAGTTTAAGGAAATGTCTAGGTTAGATGAACTGACTAATGAAGCAATAAATACTACAGGTAGAGTAACTGAATTTAGGGGAATAAGCAAAGATATTTTGCAGTTTGTATTTTTGATGTGTGTTGTTATTTAAACACATGCAGCCGTCCTGTGAAGTGAGTCAGCGTTCCTCATTTCACATATGAGGAAACAAGGGCAGAAAGGATAAATGACTTGCCATTTTCCCAGCCAGAAACATTGCCCCAGCCATACTGCTAGCATTTCCACCAAGGTTTCAAAGGAGGAGTTTAATTTCAGGTTTAGTCAGGGTTCACACAAGGTCACCAAGGTGAAATTTCCAATTCTCTGAATTCACCCTTTTGCTCCTGCCTGGGAAGTAGGTAATGGTCAGTAAGGGTTTGCATGGAAGATGTGAGTATTTTAAATGGTTCTCATGATGACTTAAATGAACACTTGTCTGGCTTTCTTAGTATAAACTTTCATCCGTCAGTACCACTTATGTGTTACATAGAACAAAGAACAAGCTTGCTGGAAAATTAATTAATTCAATAATTGGTGGCAAAGGAACTTGAAAGCTTGCCAGACCAGCAACCAAGTGTGATTTGTAGCAGCAGAATAGAAAAATACCTGAGGAACGAGTTTCATGCTTTGGAGGGTGGGGGGGTGCAGTTTGCTATAATAGTTGGCGATGAGGGAAAGGACCACTGAGAGCAAATGTTATGGATTCAGTTTTCTCTTGCATGATGGAAATGGTCTGGGTGGAGTTGTCTCTATGCATAATGGAACATGTGGGGTGTATTGGTAGAGGAGAACATAATGGTAGATGTAGCTATGCTTTGGAAGGTTGGATCAATCCCTGGGTATTACTGATGGGGTGCTATTTCTTCAGCAAGCTGTGCAAAGAGGACATAGAAGGCATGGGTCTGTTTACTGGGCTACAGATTGCTAAGTATTTGGCCAAACCTTATTTCTGGGTACATCTGAAGATGTGTCTGGATGAGATTAGCATCAGAATTGGTAGGTTAAGTAAATTATATTGCTCTTCCAAATGTGAGTGGCCTTCAACTGAGTTGAAGGCCTAAATAGGACATAAAGGCTAACCTTCCCTCAAGTAGTAGGAAATGCCTTCTGAAACCTGGATGCTCAGGCTGAAACACTGGTCTTTCTGGTGTTCCTGGTGTTTTTCTTGCTTTTACACTTAAATTATAACATTCATTCATCTTGGGTTTCAAGCCTGCTGGCATTTGGACTGCAACTTACAACCTTATTTCTCCTGGTTCTCCAGTTTGTTTACTGGCAACTACAGATCTTGGAACTTCTCAGCCTCCATGATCACATTAGCCAATTTCTTATATTAAATAAGCCCCCCCCCCACTCCAGTCTCTGGAGAACCCTGATAGAGATGGAAAAAGGGTTTTATGAAGCGTGCAGGATTTTGCGGGATAAAATATCACTTATGTGTGGGGGTGGATAGTGGCAAAAAAGAACAGTGAAAAGTCCAGTGTTAGGTTAGGGAGAGGCCCACCTGGAAAGTGGGAAAACAGTCCAGTGGGCAGAGGAGGATTCTAGCTCTGTGTTTCTTTCTAGAATCAGTAAACAAGGAAATTGTCACCAATGGGTAAGGGAACTAATTAAAGGAAAGGAGGATCTTAAAGTATTGGGAAACTTTGAATTTCAGTGGAGAAGTTGTCAGAATGTTTCAGAATGAGTCAGAGGAGCGAAATGTTTAGGGGGTGCATGGTTTGTGAGCATATGATTCATAGGGGGAATTTTATGTGCTAAAAATGTCATTGAGTAAGTGAGTTTTTCTTGTGTTTTTGGAGTTCAGGTTTGCCTTATTAGCAACAAAGCTCTAACATAAAGTGATTATACTTAGGGAACTATATTTTAAAGATTTTAAACGCTAATGATTTTGTAGATGAATTTTAATATGGTAATTTCTTATAATGACCTTTCATAAATGAACCTTGAGAACAAACACCAGCAGGTGTTGAATGGCTAGGTGAAGAGCATTCTAGGCAGTTCTGAGGAATGTTCAGAAAAGGATAAGTGATGATATGTTATCATCTTAAATCTTCATTTCAAGATGTATCAAAATACTTAAAGATTACTATATACTTTCTTCCTCTAAACTTTTTTTTAGGGATCTTTCTTATAAGAACAATCAATAAAACAGAAACAATCATTTGTACAAGCATATTATTATTCACAATTGTGAAATATCAAGAAAGGTTTTGAAAAATAAGCAAGCCTCATTCCATTATTTAGAATGATGTCCAGAAAAATTAAAGCACACTCATTTCATAGAGCATGCTACTTTTATACTATAAAGTATCAATAAAATATTGAGTATGAAGACTATATAGTCAATATGGAAAAGCATGTTGTTAAGATTCAGGTCTAAAATGGCCCCCAAAACCTCCTCTGTTTGAAAGATGATTGGATTATGGGGCACCATAGTTCTTGTGCAGTTAGGAGGTGGGACCCTGTCAGAAGAGGTCACTGGGGTCACTGGGGATATGACCTGGAAGGGTGTATTTTCTTTCGTGGATCCTCCTTTGACTCTCTCTCTCTGTTCTTCCTGCCCACCATGCTGTGAGCAGTCCTTTTTCACCATGCCTGAGTGCCATGGCATCCTGCCCCAGAGTCAGCAGACTTCAAACTGAAACCTCTATGAACTGTGAGCCAAAATAAATCTCTCCTTCCTAAAGCCGTCCAGATAATGTGCTCTGTGATGAGAGAAAAGTGACTAAGACACACAAACTCGTGTTAAATGGAAAGATAATAATGGAAGGATAATAATGACTAACATTTATTTAGCATCTATTAGATAATATGTTTGTTTCATGTCCTTTAAATGTTTTAACTCATTTAATTATCACAATCTTAAGTGGTAGATATTATTATCACCCCCATTTTGCAAATGAGAAAACTGATAAGTAGTTAAGTAATTTTCCAAGTTACACATTTTAGAAAGAAATAGAATCTGGGATTAGAATGCAGGTCATCTGGACCCAGAGATAAGGTATAAACTTGAATCTATTATATCATTAAAATTCCTATATAAAGTTTATATGGAGAGAGAATACATTGATTTTAAAAAATGAAAACTCTTGTAATATATAACCATCTTCTACAAGATGATTATCTTCTGTAGCCTGTTATTTAACTAGCCACCAGAATTAATATGCTCCTGTTAGGACTGAAAGTATGAAATGGATTTTATGGCTCATTTGGAGAACATGTACAGTTGTTTTCCAGGCCTGGTATGGGTAGTTTGCTGTGTATTAATCATATTTCACCATTTGTTTTCTGTGTTATCAATTTGGTTACACACAAGTGGAGACCAGGAGAGAGTAATATTGGGATAGATGAACTTAAATAAAACCTTGCAGGTCAGTATTACCCTTATAGGACTTTTTTTTTTTTTCTTTTTCTTTTTTTTTTTTTTTTTGTGGTGCCGGGGATCGAACTCAGGGCCTTGTGCTTGCAAGGCAAGCACTCTAATCACTGAGCTAAATCCCCAGCTACCCTTATAGGACTTTGCGGAGCCTACATTTTCAACTTGCATGAGACCACAATACAATGATATTATCATATGATATTTTGATTGCTAGTTACAGCTCACAAATAATTTTCACCATCATCTCATTTGACCTTCACGAAAGGATTACCTTTATTTTGTAGAAGAAGAGATTGAAGTTCAAGTATCACTTAAACTGTCAAGTCAGATTTCATGCCCACTGTTCTATTCTTTCAAAGATGTGATCAAGTTATGTACATGTATATATCTGTTTGACTGTATCTACCTGCTTTTCTAGCTTCTCTATGACTTGTGTTTCTCAATACTGTATTTTTTCACTTAATATTATATTATTTACATCTCTTCAAACTATTATATAAGTATGATTCATTGTTTAATAGTCACATGATAACCTGCACTGTAAGGGTGCATTGTGGTCTATTCAAGTTTTCCACCCTAAATAGACATATTAGTCATTTCGGCTGTTTGCCATTACAAATACAACTGCAATAAACATCCTTGTTATGTATGCCCTGGGTACTGGTACTTTAATTTCTACAGGATTGAGTCCCAGAAGTAAATTTGCTGAATTCAATGATCTGTGATTTTAAAATTTTAATACAGCGTATTGTGTCAGATTCTTCTCCAAAGGACTGAATTAAAGACATTCCCACTGGTGATATATAAAAGTACCTGTTTGTCTCCATTCTTACCAGCATGGGAAACTGCCATTTGTAAATTTGTTCTACTCTTTAGAACCCTAATAATCTGACTGAATTCAGATCTCTGTGTTTTCAATCAAGCTATCCCAAACAACAGAGATTTTGGGGCAAAAAACCTACATTTTTTTGCAGAAGTTATTTTTAAGAAATTCTTCACAATCTAATAGACTTGAGCTTTATTAAGAAGCTGCTTTTGGCCTGAGCCATTGCTTTGACTATGCATAATACATCGATAAATAATAATCATGATGGTTGAACATTAGAGTTGACAGTATAGTAAGTTATAAACAAATCTCCTCATTAGTAGCACTATTATTTTGGTGTTTGCAGCAATCTAGTATTCACAGGTAAGTTGAAACAAGAGCCATTATGTATGTAAGACATTTTTAGCTCATTTACTCTGAACCCATTTTGCATACAAGAACACTTGGCCCATGCCATATGGTATAATGTCAGGACAAGATGCAAATTAAAGTGAAAAGGAGTAGGACCTCTTCGACAGGAGGGTCTATTATCATGTACTTGGATTCTCATGATTTCAGAAGTGAGTTACCAAATGTTCCTGAATGGATTCAGATTTTAATTTCCTTTTGAGCGACCTACATATTTCTTGTTAAAATAGAAGGGCCCCTGTTCTAATATGTTTATGTATGTATGCCTACATTTGCTGATTAGTCATGAATTGGAATTGTGACTGTCATTATTTTACAAGCCTAGGTTGGGAAGTTAATTCATTTGAAAGCTGTATTGGGCATTTAAAAAAATTGTATGTCATCCATTTCTCTTTTTCTGGCAGTGACACTTTGATTTTTTGCTTTGGGGACTGCCTCTTCCAAGCACCTTCAGGCCGCGAGGCTTGCACAGAGATTACATGCAGCGTCTCCTTCCACCTCTGGTTCTGCTGTATTATGTTGTTTTGGTTCACAGATGGGCATGAACCAAAGTCTAGGACAATGACACTCAATTCTCAGACATATTTTAGAATTATGGGGAAGAAATGATCCTTTTCTTTATTGATTGCTCACTCTAGGCTGAGGTAAACCTGAGGTACAAGGTCCTTGTGCAGATGAGGTCTACCTGACTGTGAAGCCAGCACAGTGCTTTGCAGAGTAAAAAATAGGGAGAGAAACTGAGTCCACAAGATATCATCTGCACCCTGGTTCAGATTTATCTGGACTTCACTGCTCTGTGAACCATCAATTTTCCTCATATTTTTAACTTTACCAATTTTGAATTGAGCTTCTTTTACTTGCAGATAAATCCTAACTGATTTGGGTTTGAAAATGTTTTCATTTTTTAATTGCATTATTATTGGTATGATCTTTCAGTACCTTAGCTGTATCATTGAATGAATCAAAGTTATTTTAAGGCTATTTTAATGCAAAATATTGATTAGACTAAAAAATAAACAGAAGAGCTGAGGAATGAGCTTCTCTTTGGCAGATCTACAAATTAAAATGTTGATCTCTCTTATTTTTCCAGGGAATTGACTTAATATTTTTTTAGGCCAAATGTTGGCATCTGGATTTCCTTCCTCCTTGGTTAAAGATATCAACTATGTAAAATTTCAAATGTATTTGATTGTTTAGATAATAACATGTAAAAATTTCCTACCCTAACACATTAAATATTGTTTGGGGACTGAGAATACAGCAAAAGCTACTGATAGCACTAACTAAAGTCAGCTTCCTTCACCAGGAATCATTCTGTGACTCACAAATAATTTCTTAACTTGTCCTTTATTTTGTCCTGTGTCAAGTACCTAAAGTGGACTTGGAAATGAATTTTTTCCTCTATGCTGAGGTAGATCATGTGCTGTCTTTGAAGAGTCAGTGACAATGTTTATTAGTTTCAGAAGTAAAATACAGAGATGGACAGGGGAAGAAGGGATATTTTCTTCCAAACAGAGTTGGGGGAGGACCAGTCATCTTTTGTTTAGATTCCAATCTGAAGAACATTTTTCTCAACACAAGGAGCAAAACAAATTAATATTTCTTCAGTAGTCTTAGGGTGGCCATACATGGCAGTCATGGGAAGCAAGGGTGTGCAGATATGAACAGCACTGGAGAACTAGGCACATTGAAAGAGCAGTCTTTTTCTGGGCTAAAGCACTTAAAAATGTACTAGGGAAAGCAACCGTTCTTAGAAATATTACTGATAAAAACTTTATACTTAAACCATGCTCCATGTAAGGATAAAATCAAAGATTAGAAAGTTCTTGGGCCTAGAAAC
Organism: Hystrix cristata; assembly: GCA_004026905.1. Taxonomy (NCBI): domain Eukaryota; kingdom Metazoa; phylum Chordata; class Mammalia; order Rodentia; family Hystricidae; genus Hystrix; species Hystrix cristata. The sequence goes on along the minus strand of PVJO010012766.1, from coordinate 3,436 downwards.
AAGGGAGTTTTCGAAGTATGCCAAGGATAGTGTGGTGCACACAGAACATGATACGTGATGGACGGTGTAAGGAGTGACTTAAATGGGGACCCTCGATGTTTCCTTCTGTCCTCCCGGCTGAGTGGAGTTGAAGTGAAAGAGAAATATTTTTTGTGAACTAGTGGTCACATTGTGTAGGTAGTCCAAGGTCATATGAAAGTTTGATATTTATATATTACTTTCGCATAGTTAAATGTATAGAACAATGCTTATCATTCTTATTTTGTAGAGAGGAATCTGTCATTGTATTTAATCATCTGTAGTCTCCATGAAATCCGTAACTTCTCTGTGGCACGGTTAAGATTCTGATGCCAGGAGGGAGCAAGCAAGAGGAGTTAGCACCTGAAACGGAATGATGCTCTTGTTGGAATGAGTTCCATGTTATTGTGCTGCTGGTGCTGATCGGCATATAAGCCAGGCTTCAGGTTACACATTGTACCTCTAAAGCCACAGACCTGGGTGTGTACAATACCAACTCTGTGGAAGCTCTTTTTAAATTGGTAAAGTGGATGCAAGGACGTCTCCCTAGATCATCTCCTGCATCTCCTTTGTTCATTTGGCTACATCACTGATAACACTCTAGCATGTGTAGGAGACCAGTGGTGATGTGTTTGTGTGTGTCAAAATATGGTGCTATAGCGAATGCAGCAAGGAAGGATGGGACCTATACTTTGTCACTCTGTTAATTTATGAGCTTGCACAAGTTCCTTAGCCACTCTAGCCTCACACACACTATAATGAATTTTATAAGAAAGCAATGAATTCATGCATGTAACATACGTACAGCAGTCCCTGGCACATAGTAAGCACTAAATAAATTTTAGCGATTGTGGTGCTGGTCAGTTACGACCAGCACCACAGTAACAGACCATAGTTCAGTCAGCCGGTCCAAGTGTGAAGTAAGGTCATAGTGGACACACTGATAAACCAGTGTGGCAATGCACTGGAAATTGAGCACTGATAATAGCTCGGTTGTTCAAATGTTCAGTGTACTGCTTTGTATTTATGTGAGAGTATTCCCACTGCGTAGACTTTCAGGGTTATTTTTTTCACTACTCCTATGACAGTGTCAAGGGCATAAGTAAGTCAACACTTCCCCTGTAGGATACCCATGTGTCTGTCTCTGAGGTTAATGAATGTGTTAGTGGACATACTGCTAGCTAGAAAATTTTGGCTATTACCAGAGAAAGTGTCCTAGGAGATAAAAGAGAAGTCATCATTTTCCCATAGCAACATCTTTTGCTGCTTACAACTTGGGCTTTAAATAGCTCAATAGATGATAGGAGCTAAGATTGAGATTAAAAGGCCAAACTGTGCATGTGCTTACACGTGCTCAGCTCATGCTCTGCTGACAGTGGCTGGAGCATTTTTTCATTCCATTTCTACCTTGATGCTGTTATTTGTTTCCATGACACTGGTTTGGGGAATGGCACTGAGCACATTCAGTCATTACAAGTGATGGATTAGATAGCAATTGATGCGTATTATGAAACTCACATCTGGGCCTTCCACCAACTGAGATTCAGTTTGATTTGATCTGGCAAAAAAAGAGTTTCAAAGCATTTGGTTTTGAAATTACAGTGATTTATAGAGAAGTACCTCTTACGATGACTATCAGCTGGTAGCAGGTTGAGTTTCCAGTAAAAGTGTTTTTTTCGTTGTCCTGATTTCTCTAAATGGCAAACTCACTACAGTACTCCTCATCACCATGGCCTCCCAGGGCCATCCCTTCCTTTGGTTGTATGTGGTCCCTCAAGGTAGGATTTCTAATGCTAAGATATATGTCACTGGGCTATAATTATTTTGTGTTAGTGAATACCACAGGAGTTATTAAAACTATGGGAATAAAGCATTTTGATAATAAAGTTAGAATTTTAAAAACATTCATAAATTTATGTGAACAAGAATTCATTATTTTTCTTTCAATTCAAAGTAGATAAGAGTTTGCCCCATAAAAATTGTCAGGGCCTTAAATTATATTTTCTGATTCCTATATGCCCCTCTTTGTCATGTTATTCCCCTAGTGAGTAATTTACAAGCACCAAATAACCTCTTCCTCTCAACTCCTCCTTCACTAGCAAAACTTGCAAAAATCTGATCTCAGTCTTTTATTTTTGTTTTTGGATTTCACCTTAGTGTGATTAAGTTTCTGTCTATATATTACCTTTTCTGAGTATTTTACTTCATGTTTTTTTTAATACTTCAGATTGGGGGAAAAAGCATTTTCTTCCTTATTAAAAGATTTTCAGGCATCACTAAGCAGGAAGTAAATCTGTCTGGAACTGAGCATGACAATCTTCTGATACATTCTAGGGCTGAAGATCTAATAGAATTATCAGGAGTCATCCTCCACACTGCTTTGACTGCTGCCAGTCTGTCCCAGGGAGGAAATTTTGATATCTTCAACCAAATATGGGTTTCTTGCATAGAACCTGAGGTGGCCCTAAGGTAGTGCTTCTCAAGTTTAATGTGCATTTGAATCAACTGGCTTGATTAGAAGGCTTAACTAGAAGTCTAGAAGGCTTGACTTTTCCAAATCATCTTCTTTACCTTCTTTTGACTTTTTCACTTTTTCCTGGTGCACACACACTAATAAGCACACATTATGGAACATTTAATGGTGGTGTTATTAATATCTTATGATATATTAGTCTCTTTAAAATTTTCAAATGACATTATCGAATTAAAAAATATTATTAAGCTGGGGATTTAGCTCAGTGGTTCGAGTGCTTGCCTAGCAAGCGCAAGGCCCCGAGTTTGATCCCCAGCACCAAAAAAAAAAAAAAAAAGAAATATTAAGTGCCCCCAAATGTGGTATCCTATACATTGGACATGATGTAAGGGTAAGTGATATAAACCAAGACCCTATCCTCATGAAACTTTCATACTACTGGGAGAAAGAGATAACTACCAAATAATAAATAAATGTATAAAATTAAGCCAGATGGGGATAAGTATTATTCAAAAAATAGGCCAGGGTAAGAAGATAGAGTAATAGAGGGTTATCCTGAATGACAGCTTTCCACAACAAATTTGAAATTATTTGTTAATTATTAAACAAACTAATATTTAATTCAGATATTAAAAAGTCCAAAGAAAGATGTATTGAATGAAAACCAAAGGTTGAAGTTTCTCAGTACCACAGAATTTGAATTTGGGCCTCTAGCATACATTGACTAATATGGTTCTTTCTTTTTTTTTTTTTAATTTTTTTATTATTTTTTACCAAGAATATGTATTGGTACATTGCATACATAATGATCATAATCAACATGGTTATTTTGTACCTGTACATGATACATCTTGGTTTTCCCCCCTCTTCCCCCCTTCCCCTCCCCTCCCTTCCATTCACCCACCCCTCCCTATTTGCAATAAGTGTAACTACACTTTACCATTT
>PVJO010012765.1:0-54144 GCA_004026905.1 Hystrix cristata | reverse complement strand
CATACTAAATGGTCAAAAACTGAAAGCTTTCACTCTAAATTCAGGAATAAGACAAGGCTGCCCACTATCACCACTCTTATTCAATATAGTTCTGGAAACATTAGCCAGAGCAATTAGGCAAGAGAAACAAATAAAAGGAATAAAGATAGGAAAGGAAGAAGTTAAGCTAGCATTATTTGTGGATGACATGATACTCTACATAGAAGACCCCAAAACTCCACCAAAAAACTTCTAGATTTAATAACTAAATTCAGTTGTACAACTGGATACAAAATCAACACACACAAAAAATCAATAGCATCTCTGTATACAAAGAACAAACTGACAGAGAAAGAAATTAGGGAAGATATACCTTTCACAATAGCATTTAAAAAAATGAAATACTCAGGAGTCAATCCAGCAAAGCAAGTAAAAGACTTTTACACGTAAAACTACAGTACTCTAAAAAACGAAATTGAAAGAGATGTCAGAAAATGGAAAGATTGCCCGTGTTCTTAGGTAGGAAGAACCAACATAGTGAAAATGGCCATTCTTCCTAAACTACTATATAGATTTAATGCAATTCCAATCAAAATAGCAATAACATACTTCACAAAACTACAGAAAGCAATCATGAAATTCATTTGGAACCAGAAGAGATGAAGAATAGCAAAAACAATTCTGGCCAACAGGGCAAAGGCAGGGGGCATCAGAATCCCTGACTTGAAATTATACTATGAAGCTACTGTGATAAAAGCAGCATGGTACTGGCAAAAAAACAGACCCAAGGATCAGTGGAACAGGTTAGATGATGCAGAAACATCTCCAAACACACTCAAATACCTCATCTTCAACAAAGGAGCCAAAAACCCTCACTGGAAAAAAGACAGCCTCTTTAATAAATGGTGCTGGAAAAATTGGCTTGCCACATGCCAAAAGCTAAAACTAGATACATGTCTCATACCATGTACTAAGCTAAAATCAAGGTGGATCAGAGATCTAAACATTAAAACAGAAACAATAAATCTACTGGAAGATAGAATAGCAAGAACTCTTAAAGACACAGGGGTAGGAAAAAAATTTATGAACAAAAGTCAGACTGTATGGCAAACAACACAAAGGATCAGTGCTTGGGATTACATCCTATTAAAAAGCTTTTGCACAGCAAAAGAAATCACCAACAGAGTGGCACAAAAACCCACAGAGTGGAAAAAAATTTTTGCCAGCTGTCCTTCAGACAAGGGTCTAACATCTAGAATATATAAAAAACTCAAACAAATCAGACCCCCCGAATTTAGAGACCCAATCCAAAAATGGACATCTGAAATGGACAGATACTTCTCAGATGAAGAAATACAATGGCAAACAAAATATATGAAAAAAGTGTTCAACATCACTTGTCATTCTAGAGATGCAAATTAAAACAATGCTAGGATTTTATCTTACTCCAGAAAGAACAGCTATCATCAAGAAATCAACCAATAACAAATGCTGGTGGGGCTGTGGGGAAAAAGGAACCCACCTCCACTGTTGGTGGGAATGCAGGAAACCATTGTGGAAATCAGTGTGGAAATTCCTCAAAAATCTACAACCAGAGGTTCCATTTGACCCAGCTATTCCTCTGTTTGGTATCCTCCCAGAAGAATTAAAAACACTGTACCACAGTGATATATCTACAACCACGTTTATAGCAACACAGTTTGTAATAGCTAAGTCTTGGAAACAACTCAAATGCCCAACAACTAATGAATGGCTAAAGAAGATGTAGTTTTCCTATACAATGGAGTATTACTCTGTCATAAGAAAGGATAAACTTGAGATATTTATAGGTAAATGGATGCACCTTGAGAACATACTCTTAAGTGAAATAAATCAGACACACATGAGTATATATCAAATTGTTACTCTGATATGAGAAACCATAAGTGTGAATAAGGACAAAAAGTATAACAGATACTAAATAAAAGAAAGATAATATTCAATAGCGAGGAGAATTAGAAAGGGAGGAGGAGGAAAGAATGAAAAGAAAGGGAAAAGGGAAAAATGTAAATAAAGCTACTGTAAATATGGAAGGGAGGGGGAGTGGCAGGGAGGAGTGCAGAAAAAAGGGGGAACCAAGATGTATCATGTACAGGTACAAATTAACTATGATGAATGTGATCACTACATATACAATGTACCAATACATGTTCTTGGTAAATAAAAAAATTAAAAAAAAAAACATTAACACAATTATTGTCGGGAAACTTAACACCCCACTTTCGCAAAGAGATGATTAACTGAACAAAAAGTCAATAGAGAAACTTCAGAGCTGATCCACATCCTTGACTTTATGGACTTCATAGATATATACAGAGTATTCCACTCCTAGACAACAGAGTATATATTTTTTCCAGCAGCACATGATACTTTTTTCCAAAATACATCACATATTAGTCCACAAAGACAGCCAAAGTAAATATAAAAGACTTGAAATTATCCCACGCTTACTATATGACCACAGTGCAATGAAAATAGAAATCAATGACAGAAAAGTTGGAAAAGGCAAAAGCTCCTGGAAAATTCACAACATGCTCTGTGTTAGCTACTTTTCTCTCATTGCTGAGACAAAATACCTGACACCCAAAGTTAAGGGAAGAAAGATTTATTTAGCTCACAGTTTGTAGAGGTTTCAGTCCACAATCGGCTGGATCCAAGGCAGGGTGGCATGGCAGACAGTCAGAAGGCAAGAAGGTAAGCAAGGGAGGCAAGCAAGGGGTAGACAAGCTGTTTTCTGTTCCTTATATCTTATCCAGGCTGCCAGGATTAGGGCAGTGCCAAACCAATCAGTGGATTGATTTAGTAATCACACGCCCTTAATCCCAGAACCATACACTCTAGATCCAGCTACTTCTGATCCAGCCATCTCTTACTGCATGAGGCTTTGGGGGGATATTTATGTACAAACCATAATTTACTCCTAAACAACCAATGGGTCACAGAAGAAATTAAGGAACAAATTTAAAAATTTCTGGACGATAATGACAGTGACCACACAACTGAATGAAACCTTTGGGACACTTTGAAAGCAGTTCTAACAGGAAAATTTATTGCAATAAATGCACAGATTAGGAAAACAATAAGTCCCCCCAAAAACCTTATGAAAAATCTTGAGATATTTGAGAAACAACGACAAACCAGCCCCAAACCAAAACTAAGCAGGGAAATCAGAAAGATATAAGCAGAAATTAATGAAATTGAAACTAAAAAAAAACTGTAAAACAAATACATGAAGCAAAGAGCTGGTTCTCTGAACCAATAAAATATACAAGCAATTGGCAAGACTCACTAAGAGAAAGAAAAGACTCATGTAAATGCAGTCAGAAACAACAAAGGTGAAATCACAACAGACATTGTTGAAATCCAGGAGACAGTAACTACTTTGAAAAATTATATTCTAACAAACTAGCAAATACAGAAAAATGGGCAGATTTTTAGACACAAACAAACTACCAAAACTCACCCAAGAAGAGGTAAATACACTTAACAACTCAACCACAAGCAAGAAAATTGACTTAGTAATAAAGAATCTACCAATTTAAAAAAGCCCAGGATGGGCTGGGGATTTAGCTCAGTGTTTAGAGTGTTTGCCTCGCAAGCATGAGGCCCTGAGTTCAATTCCCGGTACCACAAAAAAAAAAAAAAAAAAAAAAAAAAAAAAAAAAAGCCCAGGACCTGATGGATTGAAAGCTGAATTCTACAAAACCTTTAAGAAGATTATATCACCAATACTTCTCAAGTTTTTCAAAGAAATTAAAAGAGATGGAGTGCTTCAAAATTCATTTATAGAAGCCAGTATCACCCTGATCCCAAAACCAGATAAAGACCCAACTAAAAAAGAAAACTACAGGCCAATCTCCTTAATGAACACAGATGCAAAAATCCTCAATAAGACCTTAGCAAATAAAATACAAAGCATTGTCAAAAAGTTGATACACCATGACTAAATAGGTTTCATCCCAGAGATGCAAGGATGGCTCAACATACGAAAGACTATAAATGTAATACACTACACAAATAGGACCAAGGTCAAAAACCACATGATCATATCAAGAGATACAGAAAAGGCTTTCTACAACATCCAACACACCTTTCTGATTAAAAAAAAAAAAAAAAAACTCTGAAAAAAATGGGCCTAGAAAGACCATATCTAAATGTGACAGACTATCTATGACAAACCAATAGACAGCATCATACTAAACGGAGAAAAACTAAAAGCATTCCCCCTAAAATCAAGAACAAAACAAGCATGTCCACTATCACCTCTGTTATTCAACATAGTACTTGAAACATTAGCCACAGCAATTAGGCAAGAAGAAATAAAAGGAAAATATACAGGAAAGGAAGAATTCAAATTATCATTATTTGTAGATGACATGATACTCTACATGGAAGACTCAAAGAACTCCACCAAAAAAGCTCCTGCAATTAATAACCGATTCCAGCAAAGTAGCAGGATTATAGGACCAACACACAAAAATCATTAGCATTTGTGTATACCAACAATTAACAAGATGAGAAGGAAATTATGAAAACAATACTATTCAGTTGCTTCAAGAAAAATAAAATACTTAGGAATTAACCTAATTAAAGAAGTGAAAGACCACTACAAAGAAAACTATAGCACTCTGAAAAAAATAGACTTAAGAGGACATCAGAAAAATGGAAAGATGTTCCCTAGTCCTGGTTAGGAAGAACCAATATTGTTAAAATGGCCATACTTCCAAAACCTTTAAACAGATTCAATGCAGTTCCAATCAAAACACCAATGGCATACTTTATAGATCTAGAGAAAACAATCCTAAAATTTATACGGAACCAGAAAAAAACCCAAATAGTAAAAGCAATACTGGACAATAAGACCAAAGCAGGTAGCATAGTAATACCAGACTTTAAGCTATACTACAAAGCAACAGTAATAAAAATGGCATGGTACTGGAACAAAAACAGATATGTGGACCAATGGAACACAATCAAGGACAGAGAAACTTCCCCAGACATATTCAAATATATGATCTTTGACAAAGGGTCCAAAAGCATATGTCAGAAGAAAGATAGTGTGTTCAACAAATGGTATTGAGAAAACTGATCATCTGTTTATAGAAGAATGAAACTGGACCCATATCTATCAATATAGTAAATTAAAATCAAAATGGATCAAAGATCTAAACATTAAAACAGAAACATTAAACCTGGAAGACAAAATAGGTAAAACACCTGAAGACATAGGAGTAGGAAAGGACTTTCTAAACAGAACCACAGTTGCACAGGAAATAGCAACAAGAATCAACAAATGGGATTATATTAAAGAGCTTCTGTACAGCAAAAGAGTCAATTAGTAGAGTGAAGAGAAAACCTACAGAATGGGAAAAATTTTTTGCTAGCTACTCCTTGGACAGGGGACTAATACCTTGAATCTACATAAAACTAAAAAAAAGTAAACCACCTAAAATAACTCAATCAAGAAATGGGCTAGAGAAATGAACAGACACTTTGCAGTGGAATAAATACAAAAAGCCAACAAATATATGAAAAAATGTTCAACATCTTTGGCCATTAGAGAAATGCAAATTAAAACAACACTAAGATTTCATCTTACCCTGAATGAGTGGCAATCATTAGGAAATCAAACAATAACAAATGCTGGCATGGCTGTGGTGAAAAAGGAACTCTCCTACATTGCTGGTGAGAAAGCAAACTAGTACAACCATTATGGAAATCAGTACAAAGATTTCTCAAAAGCCTGAAAGTAGAAATCCCGTATGACCTAGCCACTCCCCTCCCAGGTATCTTCCCCAAAGTGCTAAAGACCTCATACTACAGTGATACTTGCATACCCATGCTTATAACAGCACAATTCCTAATAGCTAAATTCTGGAAGCAGCCTGTATACACATAAACAGGTAACTGGATAAACAAAATGGTATCTATATATAATGGACTACTACTCAGGTATAAAGACAAATTAGAGTCATTTATAGGAAAATGGATGGATCTGTAAAACAATGTTGACTGAAATAAACCAGACTCACAAGCTTGAATGCCGTATGGTATCCCTCATTTGAGTGAGGCAAAATACAAAGTAAATGGTAAAAAAATGGATACAAAAAGACAAACGGACAGATTTTGCCCAACAGGCAAAGGATCCAAGGGAACAAGAAGAGGGCAAAGGGAAGGGGAATGGGAATTCAGAGGAATAAAGATAACCTAAAAACAAGAAACTCATAACCCAAATTTAAAACAGTAACACATATGCTATGTACCACAGTCAACTTTATGTACTTGTGACTCAATACTGCACTTGTGTGGTTATTTACATTGCTTGTTGTTATATCCAAATAGCACAAGGCATTATGGTCTGTAAGTCTGCGTAATGGTCTGTAAGTCTGTGTAATTTTGTATAAATTTTAATAATAAAAAGTAAAATAGAATGGAAACACAGCTCAGCGGACAGATTAAAGGATTGAGGACTGCTGAGTCTTTTGTGGGCTTTCTCTATTCTCTTCTTCACAGTGTTGACAACTCCTTAAATTTAATCCTCTTTTGCCATGGAAAGGCAAATCACAGTCCATTTCATTAAAGAGAGAGAGACAGAGACAGAGAGAGAGAGAGAGAGAGAGAGAGAGAGAGAGAGAGTTTAAAAATTTACTGCTACAGACCACTCTACTTCTAGCGGTGAAGCTCATTTACGTTTTTCAAACTCCCAAGGAGTCAGTAAGGCTAGTGCTATATCAAACTAAAAGCAAAGCAACATAACAAAATTAAGGAGTGGGAATAATTTAAGAGAAAAACATCTATTTTCTTCTTCAAAAACGAAGAATCATAAAGAAATTGTTCAAGGGGTGGGGCTATAGGTTGAAGCAATGAAAAATCATATATATATTCAAGTATCTTTGCTTGTAGTTTCCTAGTTCATTTGAAAGCTATCCTAATTCAAATCCACTGAATAAAATAAGTCATAGTTAGTAATATCAAGAGAGAAATTGATATTTCGTAATTTCTCTAAAGAGATGTCTCAATCTAGCCTTTGTTAGGTGTATGGAGAAAAATTCCTTACACAAGAATTGCCACTTGAAAGTGAAGCTCTTATCACATAGATTTCATTGACCTACAGATAAAATGTCATTTCTGTTTCAAGACCATACAAATTCATTAAGTGCTTCCAAGTAATTTTCCTACTCAGTCCTCTAATACAGATGCTGAACATATTCTTTTTCCCCATTTTATTTTTATTAGTGCATACTGCTTACGAACATTAATTGGTTTCACTTTGGCAGATTTGTACACATACATACTTTAAACATTCTCCACATTACCCTCTTGCCCCATCCTCCCCTAGTTCCACATATTTGGTGGCAGTTCAACACGGATACTTTATTTTGGTCAAATTCACTCCTCCATTACCCATATTTATCATACCAAAGACCTTACTGGCCAGATCCCAACTTTTCATGTGTAACCCACTGGACCCTCACAGGAACTCTTAGTAGCTTACACACTAGTCTCATTAATGTAGGAAACATCAGTCACTTAACTAATGAATGACAGGGTAAGTATGTAGACCAGTTCTCTTGCTCATAAAGCCCAGTTCTCTCGGACTCCCAAGTCTACAGCTTATCTTAATGAACCCAGCACAGGTTTTACCACCAAATGGCTAAAAATTTAAAACCTAGATTCTTGGAAGTATACTGACTGTTGGGGGTGGGGGACCTATGCAGAGAATAAAGCATTATTGCCCAAGGCATAACACTGAGTTAAATAAACACATACCATAATTTCGAATGTAAATTTGTACTTTAGCACTATAGTAGCCAGCTGTATGTCTCAGTAGCTGCTCCTGGGGCATACAGGAAGCAATCTTTGCATTTACCCACTTGGTACAACAAACAAGGTGCTTGCATATAAACAAAAGTGGCAGGTCAGGATTTTTACCCACCTAATGATTTGTGTAACATTTTTGTGTATGTTTGCCTGAGCACCATGGGGGGTATACTACACCCCCACCATTCTTCTGTTATGTAAGCATGTACTTTACCATAATGGAATGTGGGTGTGGCTCACAGCAGCTGGGGCTGGGGAAACATGGAACCCATCACCCACTTAGCAGATGAATGGCAAGGGTATACAGGAGTGCCAAAGCAGCAACAGGTGAGTTTTGCCCACAAAATTCTCATCGTTAAATTTCTGTGCATTTAGGTTTTTTTTTTTTTTTTTTTAGGTTTTGTTTTAAAAATTTTTTTCTTTTGATTTTTCTGGTAGAAGTAGCCCAATTCAGTACAATGGCACATGAAAAACAAGATTTTCATGTTTTGGAGGAGGTCGAAAGTCAATCAAGTGTCTCACACACAGATGACGATGATGATGATAATGATTCTGATAATGTCCATGTGAGCCAAAGTTTCCGTGACAATGAACTGGAGCAAGAATCAACCAATATAGACACAGGGAATGCAGATCTCCTTGACTCCGATGACAAAGAAAACAGCAATGTGAGTAGATATTTGACTGGTCAAAATGGCACAAAATGGTCACACAACCAAATAGAACAATCCAGTGTTAGAACTAGGTCCAAAAATAAAGATCTTGGCAGTGGTGAAACCTATTGCACAGAATGCCAGTACCGCCATTCAATGTTGGAAACTGCAACAGAGAAAGTGCTACAATATGTTGTGAAATACACAAATGCTGAAACATACATAAAATATTCTGTATGTACCGATAGCCATTCTCACTAACTGAAGTGAAAGCATTCATAGGTCTACTGTACTTAGCAGGGCTTTCTCATAGTAGTTGCAGGAATGTAAAACTAATAGAGAAGCAATGGGTGTGGTCATGAGGTTTATAAAAAATCAAGGACACTGAGATTGGTTTCCTTCAAAATTGCCTGCGCTTTGATGATGAAACCACCCACAAAGAAAGCAAAAGAACTGATAAGCTGCCTGCTATCTGCTCAATGTTTGAGAGATTTGTGGGTAATTGTCATAAAGTTTACACATCATCTGAATACATGACTACTGATGAACATCTTGCAGCATTTCATGGTTGCTGCAGCTTTAGGCAGTATATGCCAAAAAAGCATTCAAAAATGGTATAAAAATATATGCCCTGGTAGTTGTGAACACATATACTTTCAATTTAAAATTTATTCTGGAACTCAGACACCAGGTCCTTATCTGCAATAGTTAATAAACCGAATGATGTTGTGAAGAGACTTGTTGCTCCCATCTCCCAGACTAATCTGAATGTGACATTCAACAATTGTTTTACCAGTTTCCAACTGATGTTACATTTGCTAACAGTGCACAAGTTGACCAGTGTAGAAACTGTATGCAAGAACAAACCAGAAATTCCAAATAAAATGTTGGAATTTCAAAACAGAATTGTATAGTACAATCTTTGGATTTTCAGAAACATATAACACTGGCCTCATATATGGCAAAAAAAAAAACATAAACAAACAAACAAAAAAAACCAACTGGTACTGCTGATGTCAACATTGTACCATTACAGGATATTGATAAAGAAACCTCAACAAAACTGAAGCCTGAGATGGTAACTACAATACCAAAGGCAGAGTAGATGTTGGTGAGTTTTGCATGCTGAAGACTGCCTTGGGTGTGAAAACTGAAGCAAAGATTGTTTTTATTTCTGATGTTATCATGTTGATGAGTTATGTTATTCGAAACACAAAGCGCTGGCCAATGGCTGTGTTTTACTCAGTCCTAAACATGTGTGGCATAGTTTGATAGTTTACAAAGGAAATAACAAGTGCAAAGTATCATAGAGAAATTTTCTCAGAGGATTAGAACTGAAACTCATAAGAGATCATATACAGCAGATGAAAAAAAAAAATGTTTCTGCCCAAAGAACTATGCAAAACAATTGTGGAGCACACTGGTGAGCTGACAGGTGAACAGGCAGGCCCAATATCACAAAGACCTACTATGACAATAGGAAAACCAAAAGGATGTCAACTGTGCCCTACAAAAAAGCACAGGAAAACAAAACGTACATGTTATCAGTGTAAGCGATACTGGTATATAGAACATAGAACATTCAGTTTTCATGTGTGAAGACTACCTTAGGTGTGACAGTTGAAGCAAAAGATTATTTCTGTGGTAGAATTTTGTTTGTATTTACATTTTACTTCACATAGGTTTTCATTTCTGATGTTATCTTTTAGGTTTTGTGAGCAAGTAAACAGCTAATGTGAAAATGTTAGTGTCTATTCTAAGTGCCTATAAAGAAATTTCACAGTAGGAGTAGTTGTTCAATCAGTACTGGTTTGTTTTTTGTATCTTCCCTACAGAAGCCAGACATCAGATCTAAATTTTTCACTTAACTACACATATGTACATTTAATTTCCAGGGCAGAAAAACACCATAAAATTGATCTGACAGACGACTGTAAATGTACCTTCTGCAGTGTCTCAATGAAGTTCAGTTTTATTGAGCCATGAAAATCTGCCTCTATTGAGAAATCAATTAACTTTCCATAAACAGATCAGAAGGGAAAATTATGTTACCTCTCAAGAATATCTAAAGAGTCTCATATCCAAGGTGAGAAGTCAACAGGAATTATTGTGACCACTCCTACATACCCCACCCTCCTACAACCAAATCTAAATGATGTCCCCTTTATTCACAATTTATCAAATTTTAGCATGGTTAATAGCTACATTCCCTAGAGCAGTGATAGTGAATCTTTTAGAGTTTTCAATGATACAAACATCCCCCTGCAGCATGTGTGCCATAGGTCCACCACCATTGCCCTAGAGTGTCTAGGGTCCATCATGAGGGCAGGAGTCACAGTCTACACTGTTGTTCACCTTATACCTAGGAACTACCAAAGCAGTCATTTGGTTTAACACTTGGTTTCTGAGTATAATGAGCATAGTTCTTGAGAAGTGGCAATTAAGAAATTCTATGGCCTGCCACCTCAGTGTCACAACATAAAAAATAACACCATGAGAAAGGAATGTCAACATAATATCAAGTCAATACTGGAGCACAAACCCTCCTACACACACACACCACCACCACCACCACTATTACCCATTCTGCCCTACCACAGAGAGCCCTGGAAGACATTGTGCCTCTTCCTTAAATGTGAAGAAGCTACCAGAAACCCTGAAAATCTTCAATGGCACAATGAAGATTCAAACTACACTTTGAAATGACTGTTTACATAGTGCTGTAATTCGCAAAAAAATCAACTGAGATGAATTTTGCTTATACATTTCCATATGATCTCATTTAGTGTATAGTTTTGAACAAGTATTTATTTGCAAAAATTAGGGATTTTTACATTGTTCTTTCCCTATTGGTGCTAAAATATAACATTACCAAATAATATTCTTAAATGTGAAAAGAATGAGCAAATGCGGTGGTGATGGCAAGAAATTTCACAGTCGGAGTAGTTGTTCAATCAATACTGGTTTGTTTTTTGCACCTTCCCTACAGAAGCCAGACATCAGATCTAAATTTTTCACTTAACTACACATATGTACATTTAATTTCCAGGGCAGAAAAATACCATAAAATTGATCTGACAGACAACTGTAAATGTACCTTCACATGTATATTTTTCATGCATATATACACATGCAAGATTACAGCATACTTTCATCACGACATTCATTTCGTTTGTTCATTCATATATTTATTCTTCCACCATCAAACTTTATCCTGCAAATTCTCTGGACAGAATATACCAAACAATCAGTAGACTTTTTTGGGGGGGTGCTGGGGATCAAGCTCAGGGCCTTGCACTAGCTAGGCAAGCCACTACCACTGAGCTAAATCCCTGTTATGGTTTGTGTCTAGATGTCACCCCAAAGCCTCACGTGCTAAGAGGTAGCTGGATCTAGAGTGTGTGACTATTAAATTAATCCACTGATCAGTTTGGCATGGTTCTGCTGGGATCGAGGATGTGACGCTAGGATTAAGGGTATTAGGAGTAAAGGTGGGAGTACTGCCCACCCTAAAGCCAGGTAGCCTGGATAAAATATAAAATGCAGGAAGAAGCTGGTTCCCACCCCTTGCTTGCATTCCTTGCCTACCTTGCTGACTTCTGCCTGTCTGCCATGCCACCCTGCCTCGGACCCAGCTGACTGTGGACTGAAACCTCTGCAAACTGTGAGCCAAATAAACCTTTCTTCCCCTAACTTTGGGTGTCGGGTATTTTGTCCCAGCAACGAGAGAAAACCTAACTAACACAATCCCCAACCCCTATCGGTAGAGTTTTACACACAGTATATGAGAATAATCACATGTATATTTTTCATGCATATATACACATGTAACATATTCACAGATACATTGCTTAAATTCTTAGGACAAGTCCATTTTTTTCTTATTAGTATATATTTATCATACATGATTATATTCATCATGGGGAGTTTGTACATGTACATAACATACTTTAATTCTTTTTTCCCCTTTCCTTCCCCTCCTTCAAGTACATTATTTTCGTGATTAGAGAAAAAAAATTTTTTCAAAGGAAGCAAACAAAAACTAAGACTTCAGAAACATAGACAGTCACTTCTCTTTATCATTGTTACAAAACAATTCCTACATAGGAAAAAAACTTATTTCTCAGGCCAAAGAGGCTAGCTTGAGAACTGAGAGACATGTAATAGTGACATTAGTTCTTAACCTCATAAAATGATACTATTTAGCTGAACATACTTTTTTTTTCAAATTATTAAAGTATAACATTGTTTTCAACTTTCAGGACTAAATAATATGGTTATCATATAAGCCTAAAAATCAACATCTATATCTATGGCAATTATTTGGACCCACACAGGTTCATTAAATATGTAACGTAATGAGATTTAAAGATCCTAAATGTTGAGTAAACTCTTTTTAGTAAAGATTCTAAGAAAAACTGAATTTAAGTGAATTCTGAGGTAACATAATTTTTCAACTGATTTAGATTATGTTCTCCAGCAAAAATCATAGTAGAAAGTGAAGAATGAAAGGAAACAAAAGTAAACAATAAACATGCTCAGGAAAAAAAGACTGACTAACCCACACAGAAAAACAATTACTGATAGGAGGCAGATTTTCTTAAAGTATAAATTTCTGGTCTTGTTGCAACTCCCTTTTAAAACTTCAGATTTAAAGTAAATGCCAATCTCTTTGTACATTTTGAATTGTAAATTGCTCTTCTAAATCACAGCCATTCTTAAAATTTCACTTGCCAACAACTCAGTAACATCTCCAGTAAATGTAACTCTCTGAAAAGCACAGATTTTACATTTTGTGAGAGATAGTTCACACACAAAAACAGGGCTCCTTCAATGACAATTTGGCAGTAATTCTTTAGTTTAAAATTTATATGCAGAAATTTATGAGAGTACAATGAAGTGACTATTTTTAACAAGATTAGGTACTGCTGATAGTGACACTTGGACAATGTTTACAAATCAATAGACACTGTACTTGCTATGTTATAATGGGCCACTTCAAAACTATTAACTGTCAAAATAAATACTTTTAAAAATTAAAAATGGAACTGAATGGAATACAAATGCAAACGATGGCAGAAGATCTTCACAAAATCATGAATGCAATGCATACGCATAAAAATCTCAAAATGCATTTTTGCTTGGTATTTTTCTTATTGCTTTTGTCTCATAAAATACTTTAACCAAATTAAGAAAAATAACATTACTCAATAATTCATCAGGATGGATGTACATGTCCTCACTGCAGATTACTATACCACTAACTACCTAAATAAATCTTCCCGCAACAAAAGGTGAATGCCACTGAATTCCTTATCATAACATTAATTTTATTAAGGTACTGGAATTCATTATAGAAGCACAGCAAAAGCAAATTGATATTATGACAGTTGTTTGCAGAAAAAAGAATCAGATTATTTTATCAATATGTAAATAATGGTAAAATTTGGGTCAATGTCCTTTTTCCAAACTATTAGACACTTTTAAGCAGAAACCCTATGCATATGTATGTTCACATTTGTTTATAACAGGAAACAGGAAATAGATCAATATACAACTATAAAAAAACTGGAAAATGAATCACCGTGTGATCACTTACATAAATACTACACAGTCCATTACAAGTAATTGAAAAAACCTATTTTACATTTTAAAAAAGTACTTCTTTTGTAAGAAAACTATCTATCAAGCATCTCTCAAGTGTAGACAGTCAAGTACCTGTCTATGACAACCTACCCTTCCACCCTACTTCCACAATCGGGTGTAGACATGTGGCCATCAGGCCATCAAAGGTGGTCCCTCCATACAACTATATGTATCTAAGCTTTTATCCAGGGAGTATGAGTAGAAATGACATATGTCACTATAGAACCAGGCCTTACATGGACAAAGGCTTAACCATACACTATTTCCTTGGAAGCTGGAACATGGGATAACTTGTGATCTGGTTTAAAGTATACAAAGAAAACCCTAAGAAATGTCAAAGTACTAAGATGAAAAAAAAAGTCATCAAGGGCCAGAGCCATCTCACTATCAGCCCTGAATTCTCCATATTTGTTCTAATCACACAATATTTTTAGTAATTTTTCTTCAAGGTGCTGCGGTTTGACTCCAATAGCGCCTTATTCTTTCATTTTCACTAATGTAGTATGGCATAGAAAAATGTCACAATTTTAATGTTCATGTCACATATAGAGATATATGGTAATAGCAGTAGGCTTTATTTTGCTTTCATGATCTACAAAATTTCGTAAAACTTTAGAAATAGAATTTTAATAAATTTTAAATACAAATATTTAATGATTCTCTGATCCTACTTTTGTTATTTTCCCTTAATAAATACAGAAGATAGCTATTGCACAGTTAAAGATATATGTTTATATGCCTAAAATATCCTCCACATCTGGAGTCAACAAGCCTTTCTTGTAAAGCATGAGACAGAAAATACGTTAAGCTTCTAGACCATAGGGTCTCTGTTGCAACTACTCAAAGTTGCCACTGTATAACAAAAGCAGACACAGGCAATACATAAATATCTGTGTTCCAATAAAATTTTACGCACAAAAATAGGCATCTGGCCCATGGACCATGTTTACAAATCCCTTTTCTAGAATGTCTCATATTTCAGAGTTTAGCTGGATTTTAAAAATTAAAGAAAATAGTGGGCCAGGGATTTAGCTCAGTGATTAGAGTGCTTGCCTTGCAAGCACAAGGTCCTGAGTTCAGTCCCCGGCACCACAAAAAAAAAAGAAAATAGTGATGTATTCACTCTCAGTGACAGCAAAACTCAAAAAACATTAAAATCTGAAAGTTGAAAAGCAAACCAAACATGTCCTATAGACAGATATTCTTATCCTATTCTTTCAAGAAACTAAAGGCAAGCTCTAAACCCTACACTGTTCCCAAATGGCATTTATGAAGTATGGTGTATGTATGTGTATAGATATTACATAGATGGTGCTATGCCAGATAACAAAAACAGGAAGATCTTCTACATGCCAAGATGATGCTAAGATATGTGCTGTTTCATTTCTAGCTGTGCTGATGAGTTATTGGGGTAAATTTACTTTATCTAATCTCCTATATGATACACATCTGACAAGATAGCTAGAATTACAAATTCTGACCATGATCATAAAACAATCAACATAAATTCCGGTGCCCTGCCACATTCACACTCTCATATTGAGCCATATATCCAAAAAGCATTTACTAAGCACCTATTATCTGCCAAGCATCTCAGAGAAGATAAAGTACACACTAAGAGAAGATTTCTCAATGTTTCCTTCAAAACTGCTCTCATGGCTTAAGAGGCTAGGAGAATCCAGGAAATAATGCACAGTAGTCCTACCTGAATGCAAGATGTTGAAATTTCATGGGTCATCCTCTAAAAATCTGGTATATTTTTGCATCTTAATAATATCCACTTTTAAATATTTTTAAATGTATATAATTGGATGTATAACCACAGATTTATGACATATATGTTTATGTAATATAATACATATACACATATGCACACAGCTACATACAAAAAATACAGATGTAAGTACATTCATAGTTTAATATTCACAAATATATGAATTAGCCCTGTCCAATGAGAAGGGCTAGGAACAATTACACACCAATAAAAACGATCAAATCCAGCACTCAGATTTTGGTTTCTAAATACAAAGAAGCAGGGCTCCTATATAAGCAGCTGATTGTAGACCTAGGGCAGAGAAAACACAGGAAGAGCAGAGGATCTTGTGGGGTCAACATAAGAAAGTACTCAAAAAAGAATGGGACATTTCAAAAGCACACTGGAAGCCTGGCATGTCGGCACATGCCTACAATCCTCCTACTCAGAAGGCTGAGGTAGGAGGATCACTATGAGTTCAGGCCAGCCTGGCCTACCAAGTAAATTACTGGCCAGCCTGAACCACACAGAGAGACCTTGTCTCAAAAAAAAAAAAAAAAAAAAAAAAAAAAAAAAAAAAAAAAAAAAAAAACCCAACTAGAAAGAATTGACAGTGGCCAAACCTGGAGCAATATGAGTATCTAAGTACTCAATTATAGTACTGGAATATAACCTAGAGAATAAAATAAATATCCATGAACCCATACTGATTTAAATTGTTGAAAAAGTAAATGAATGGGGGATTAGTGACAGTTCTTTATTACAAAAGAATTGCAATACATGAAAAAGAGGGGGTAAAAATCACCATTAGTCAAACGCCAGTATATCTTGGAGGAGATAAAAACTGGGGACTATAATCAACTACATGTATGTCAGATCCTGGACTAGATCCTACAATGAAAAGCAAAAAAAAAATTTTTGGAAAAACTAGTAAAATTCAAATAAGGTCAGTAGTTAATAGAATTCCACCAATATCATTTTCTGCATTCTTATAATTACACTGTGGATACTGTTAGTCAACTTTCCCTTGTTGTCACAAAATATCAAAAATTTTATTTTGGCTCTCATGTTGAGATTTCAGTCCACAGTTGCTCAGTCCTCTTTGGTCCTGTGGTGAGACAGAACATCATGGATGAACTGTGAAAGCTGCTCACCTCATGGAAGTCAGGTAGCAAAGAGAAGGGGCCAGGATTGCAAAATGCTCTTTAAATCAATGCCATCAATGATGTAACCTCCTTCTCCAAGGCCTCATGTCCTGAAGGTTCCACAACTTGCCAACAGTGACTAAGGCTACCAATCATGCCTTTTTAACACATGGGACTGCTGGGGGCTCTCCAAATCCATATTATAACAGACATGTAAGATAATAGCAATAGTGAGGCAGAAGATTAGAGCTTGGCAAAAGAGCTAAGCAAATGGGTGTGACCTGTCAATAGAGTGGTCCAGGAAATGTGCAGAAAAAATTCCCAAAACCCTGCACCTGGGAACAATCACAGAATGCTATCTTCAATTCTTTCAAAACCTCAAGCAGGTTGTTGATAGGATGGCCTAGACCTGATGCCAGCCTGAGGAATGGGAAATACAAAAGACAGCCACCATTAACCTCATGGCCACAGTGTTCTCTCTTTCATAGTGGTCCACTCTTACCCTACAAAGTGTTCTTTTCCTACTTTTAATTGGACGATACTCAGTCTGCACAGCATGTTTCTTTTCCTACCTTTATTATAAAACCTCACTCCCTGTTGTACTTGTTTTGTCCAATTCTTTGTTCAGGACCCAAAGATCCTAGAAAATACCCCTACAAAAAGACTCCAGAATCCCAAGAATCTGATAACAACAGGAGACTCTCAATAAAATATAGAGAAACTCGCTGTTGATTTTGCTCCTTTTCTGTGACTCTAAAAACTCAAAAAAAATTTTTAAATTTAATAAAATTCATAAACCAGGCAGATATCCCTGTATTTATCCTGTGCCTTCATATTCCACCATCATAACCCCACAAGTACCAGAATAAAATTATCCTTTGAGAAGCAGAGAAGTAACAATAGAAATGAGGAATAACCAAAACTATAAAGTGATGATTGTGTACTGTCTGGAATTAATAGGAGTAACAAAATCATCATCAACAGAAAAGCTACTGTATTAAGTTTATAAGAATGCTGAACTATAAACAAAAAGACAATATTTTATGCCCTATTCCTACTGTTACCTGCTTATTTCACCCCAGACAAACCTCAGTGTTCTCAAATTATAAAACTAGAGATTGTCAGCAGTGGACCAATGCTTCATTGAGCATGTATTAGACAATTATAAATTCCCATCAAGAACACAATGGCTTGTCACATAGATATTCTTAAACTTTATTCATTTTTCAGTTTTTTTATAGGATCGCTACATCCAGTTGTTACCAGTTTTGGGGGTCCTGGGAACTCTTTTTAGAGATTATTTCTAGGTTCTTCTTGTCCTAAACAATATACAAGAGGAGAATACACTACAACTATGGCTGGAGGCTGGAGGCGCATCCATTGAAGGTCCGGTCTCAAAATAAGGATGGAAAGACCAGAGCCACACCCCTGGTTGGGGGATAAACAATGAACTGAAGATCACACTCATTTGATCTGATAAAGTCTAGGCCACCCAGGTGGGCAACCAAGACCTCCAGATCCACCCCATCCTGCAATGTCTTTATTCTTTCCATGTTCATTTGCTATGTGACCTTCCTCTCCAGTGGATCAATGTTACCTAAGTGACTACATTATTATTGGTTAATCATCATTTTGACACATATTGTACCTGCCTCATGATTTTGCTCTATAAAACTTACCCTGAAAAGTGAGCTCGCTGGCAACCCACTCGGGTTCCCTCCTGTCTCTCAGGAGTCTTTCTCTCTCTCAATAAAATTCCAATTCTTAACCTCCTTTGTTCCTTAGAATTCATTCTTTGACTTCGGGGAACACGAACTCAGCATAACTGATATCTAGCAGGTTGGGAGTTATATTTTTTCCCCTATATCAGTATCTTTGGTCTGCAGTTAATGTTCTCAGAATTTAAACTGAGCAGGTGTTTCTTATAACTGTGTAAGGGGTGGGGAAGGGCAGCCTAGGGTGGACTAGAGTCTAAAATAGGGGCACTCTAATTTATATTGTGGCAGGACTCCCCTACCATAAACTCAGGAGGCCACAAACAACTGCAGACTGGCATGTTCCATGTTTCCTTGACAACTAGTAGGGGATGTTCTAATAAGGGCTGGCCATTGAGCCCCTGCTTGTAAAAACGTAAAAATGAACAACAGGATCAACCAAGTTGACCCAGGAGTCATCCCTAAAAAGTGACATAACTGCATTCTTAGGCAAAGTAGGGGAAAATCGTTGTAACCAATATAATCGACCAATACCTGTATTCAAATAAGGTGAAAAATTGTGTATCCAATCAATAGATTTAGTTTGCACCCTAAAATCTTGGTGGGGTGGGATTTCACAAATAAATCCCACTCTCTTTGTTTGGTTTTTGCTCAGGCTTTGGATGCTAGTCCCCTAGACCAGTGCCAGCACACTAAAAGAGCCGTATTCTTGGGACCCATGTGGTGCCTTCCTTTCTTTGAACTCAACCTCCTCTCCCGCAACAAGATCCTTTGACAGAAAAGACAGAACCACAGTTTCTCACAGGCTGGCATTAGGTCTATGCCACCCTATCAAAAACCTGCTAGAGTTCTTGCAAGAAGGTCATGGCCAGGGCTTTGGAAACCATTCTGCTCAGGTATCCTGGGATTTCATAATTAACAAGTTACACCTACTTCACCAGCTTTGCCACACCCTAATCTCTTATTTCAGGCCCACATTTTGACCTGATGGCCGCCACCAGCACTGGGCTTCCTGAGGTGCTACACTGTCATAGCCCAACATTAGCTTCCCTGTTCCACCCTTTAAAGTAAGCAGACTGCAGCAAGCACAGAAGCAATTGGGTTCTTTTGAATCAAAACAGCAAACACTAAAAAGAAACTTGGGAAAGTCCACTCTTTACCACTCAAACCACACCCAGGTGTTTCTGACACCCATAACTATTGGTTTATATTGAGTTAAATAAACGCCAAGCAACAAGGAAAAAAAAAAAGGTAAGATAAAATGTATGTGTAAGAGAATTTCTAAAAGGAATAATCAGGAAAGGTAATATTTTAAGAAATAATTAGCAATTTTCTTGCCAGTAAAAGGAATAAATATCTCATTGCAAGAAGCCAAAAAAGTCCTCAGCAGGAAAATTTCAAAGTCCACAGTTAGAAAGAAAAGCAGTAGACTACATAAATACAAACAGAAAAAAAGTTAAAACATTCTGAAAAAAAGAATTCCGCAGGAGAATGGCATTAGACTAATAGCAGCTTTTAAAAGCCACAAAAACAGCCCAAAGGAATAAGTACTGAGAGAAATATCACTACTAATATGTAATTACAGAACCTACTAAGTTACAATTTGAGATGGTGGGTGAAACAAGGTCAGAGTATAACACAGACTCAGGTAGAAAGAACTTCAAGAAGCAAGAGTTGGCACCAAAATGAAGAAAAACCAAAGAAACTGATAAACATGAAGGCAGATCTAGATAAGCATTAACTGATGAAAAATAAAATAACAAAGATGATCAAAAGGGTTACAAAATCAAAGTGTCACCAAAATGTTAGGTAACAATGAACATAAGGGAAGAGTGGTCCTTGTATTACTTAAAAAGAGAACATTTTGGTTTACTTTTGAGTTTAGTTTCAATATATATTTGAAAATCTTAAGGTTTTTCTAGTCTTGAGTAATAGAAATTTTACATGTAACTCCAATGCAGGTGTGAGTAAGAAGGGAATAAATATAGTTCTATGTATTAAAAAAAGGGCCAAAAGGAAAAAGACAAAAGCAAAGATAGACCAAAAAAAAAAAAAAAAAGTATATGAAACAAAATGGCAGAAATATCTCTAAATAGTAATGAGTCAAAAGAAATATAAATCAACTAAATTCAGTTAAAAAACAACTTTGCAGAATGAATTAAAAAATTCAGGGCTAGAGATATAGTTCAGTGGGACAGCACTTGCCTAACACATGCCAAGTCAAAGTTTGATCCCCAGGACTGAAAAAAGAAAAAGGAAAAATAAAATAGTTACACACTGTTTTCAAGATACACCAATAAGGTGAAGATACGGAAAGACTGAAAAAAGGACAGAAAATAACCAAAAATCAAGAAAATCTAATGGCATTATCTTAACAGCATAAAAATAATCTTTTATTATTTAGAAAAGCTTTAGAAAAGCAAAAAGCCTTTAGAAAAAAGGGTATCACAATTCTAAACTTACATGCTCCTGCTGATACACAGCAAAAATGAACACAAGTGCAAGAAAAATTAGAATTCCCCAATCAGGATAGGAGATTTTAATAAATTCCTGTACAGTTAATAGATCAATCAGATATCACTGGTTTTAAATAGTAAATTAACCAATTTGATACAATAAACACATAAAACTCCATTTAGAAGAATTAGAGAAAAGAATCTTTTTAAGCCATGTGGAACCACATGGTACTAAACCGCAAACCAATTCTCAAAATAACAACTAATCAATATCACAGAGAAATCATTCTGTGACAATAACATAATTAAATGAGAAACCAATTACCAAAAAAGACAAAGTTAAAAATATTTGATTAGAAGGAATAAAGAAGTCTCAAAAACTTAACAGCAAAATAAATAATTGAATTAGAGAGTAAGACAAAAACGTGAATAAATCTAATGGAAGAGGATACACAACAAACAAGCACATAAAAATGTTCAGTGGTACAGAGGAAACGGATCATGTGTGCACTGCCAGTGGGAAAATAAAATGACACAGGTACTCTGGAAAATAAGTTTGCAATTTCTTACATGAGAGCAACTGCACTCCTGGGAATTTTTCTTGGACAATTATAAACTTATGTTAACACAAAAATCTATATATGTGAAACTTACACAAAACAATTTTTTTTATTTGTAATAGTCAAAAAACTAAAATCAGTTCAGATGCTCTTCAACCCTGCAACAGGTGAATGATTAAACGAACTGATACACACATAACATGGAATACTATTTCATAATGAAAAGGAAATAGCTATTGATACAAGTAACATCATGGATGAATCTCTAGTAAAATACAGTGAGCAAAAAGAGTCAATGGGAAAAGCTTACATGCTGGCCAGTTCCATACTTGCAAATATTATGGACATTAAAAATAATGGTCAGCAGAATTACAAATTGGGGGTTGGGGGAAATAAGGGAGGTGATTAAGGTCAGAAAGAGGCACCACAGTGAGACAGGAAGACAGTGTGTGGCCAAAACTAGCTGGGAAAGGAGGTGTCACAAGATCCCGGAACGACATGCAGAACAGTTGTCAACACCCTGCATGTGGACTACTTGGAAGACCTCAAGCAGGTTTTTGAAAGGATGACTTGGATGTGATGCCAGCATGGGAAATATAAAAAAGTGACAGTCACCGTGAGGCCTTTGCTCTAATGCCTCTTCACGATAGCCCACCCTACACCATAGGGTGTATTTTTATTTTTATTTTTCCTCCCTTTTCACTCGACCCAAACTAACTCGGAAGAACCCATTTTTTCTTTACCCCTCTGGTTTTTTCCTACCTTTAATAAATGTGAAACTTTGCCACCATTTATGCTTGTTGCATCCAGTTCTTTGTCTGGGACAGAAAAGACCTATAAATCATGTCTAAAAGGAGACAACAGCAACCCAAAACCCTGGTAACAATACGGAATCGTGGTGTTAAAAGATTCTGTGTCTCATAACTTTTTTCCACACTAAACCTAATAAGTGCATGATAAATACACATTTTTTGAAAATTCCCTGAAGTATAATTATAGGATATATAAGGCAACGAAAACTGCTTCAGAGAGGTGGGACTGGGGATAGAAAGAGTGGGATATAGGCAAGAAGAGGTGCACTTGAACTACTTTTTTACTTTCTCCATTTTGTATCATTTGCATATTTGGCATGCATGTTAAAATTAAAACCTCAAAAAATGTTGAAATAAATATATTTGAACATTTAAAAAAACATATCTAAAAGATAAATTTTACTGATTTGTAAGAAAATGGATGCACCTTGAGATTAGAAGGTTAAGTGAAAATAAATCAGACATATAAACTTAAATATTGCTTGGTTTCTCTTAAACGAGAAGCCCAAAGCACACATAAAGAGCAAAATAAAAGATAAACAATAGGAAATAGGGAGAGAATTTTGCAAAAGAGAAGGAGACCAAGAGAAGGAAGGAGAAGGGAGAGAGGAGAAGGGAAGAGAAGCGGATAAAAAAGAATAAAGAGGTGTAATATACATGGACCACTTCCCAAAACAAATGTAATCATGTACTGCAAGCATGTATTGATTTTTTTTTAAGTATTGAGATAGGAAGTATGGTGCAGCAAAGCTGGTTGGGAAAATAAGCAGGACCTGTTAATTACGAGATTCCAGGCCAGTGTCAAAGAATTCCCAGGAACCCATATGTAGAACTCATGGGCTCCCACATGACGTGGATGGCATAAGAGACAGGAAGCCACAAGGAGCTTGCTATCGTGACTTCATGGTACCTCACGCTCTACCTCCCAGATCAGGGTGTACTTTTATTTTGCTCTTTTTCTCTTTTCCACTTTTGCTTGGCCCAAGTTTGCTCTGTAGGGCCAGTTTCTCCCTTATCCCTTTACCCCTCACTTCAAATAAACTTTCGGCACCATTTTTGTCTCATCTCATTAAATTCTTTGTTTTTGTATGAGGCAAAAATGACCTGGCATATGTTTGATCGTCGAGCCATTTCTACAGGAACAACCCAATAACATTTTTGGTACAGCCAGCCACAAGAGTAATGCTCAGCTATGGAGGAGGCCAAGGTGAGGCCCACATGGGCACACTTTTTCTCTATAAAATGCTGCGAGGTTTCTTTTTTGCTTCTCTTCCTCACTCTATCTCCTACACTGGGAATCTGGGACATCTCTATGGCCCCAGAAAGGGGCTTCCCAGCCCTGCTGAGTGGACTCCTTGAAGGGAATGTAAGCTTTTGTTTTTCTTTGTAGCAACACGTTCATTCTACAGGTCTGCATGTTTTGTTTTTTTTTTTCTATGTATTTTGCTACTCTTTTTGGAAATTAGCTTGGTCTCCACTTACTGTAGTTTGTAAATGGTTTTCTCTCGTGTTTTGATCCAAGATGGCACATTACTTTGCCACTTGACCAACTGCCATGATGCCTTGCCACGTGGCTGGGTGCCATCTTGTCTGTTGCATAACACCACTACTACATGGAGATGCGTGACCAGCTCCCACCATCATTTTTCTTTTTTTTTTAAATAACTGGCCTTATAAGCTAAGCCTGATTTTAAAAAGCATATGGGCTTGTGGAGAACAAGAGAGAGAAACCTTTTTCTTTCTTTACACACACAAAAAAGGAAAATTATGTATTATCCCTTTAGGAATGCTTGCACCCCTTGCTGGTGGAAACCTTCGTGGGGCAGAGCTACAACTGAAGGACCACTGCGTAGGTCTTGGGAGAATGCAGACACACAGCGCAGAGTGAATATAGGTCTGAGGGCAACACCAGAGGCCTAACTAAGGTGAGGTACACTTTTGTGTCCCCAAGCACACATCCTCACATCTGTGCTCACAGCCCAAGGCTTCTGCCTCTCAGTGGTGGCAGCCACAATAAGCAGAGCTGGGTACGAGCCCCACAGGTGCTAGGAGGGGCCAAACCAGGGAAGACATTGGGTCTGAACACCCCTGTTCCATGGCAGTGTGTTACTATGTGGCCGACTGGTCCGTAGTCCCCAATGCCCTTCTCAGGCCACTATAGGCAAAAGGTACTAGATCTGACTGTGCAGCTCACTGCTCTCTCTCCCAGTCTAAGAGCCCTATCTGAGGCCATCACCTCCTGGCTTTTGTGCTCCCCTCTTTAAAAGCAGATAAAGACTTATACCTGGCACCTCAGCAGAACAGCATTTAACAACATTTAAAAGCTAATTAAAGTGACAGTATATAAAAGCAGAGCCATCCCCATTCTTAGTCCTTTTTCCATCAGAGTAAATGGAAGAGACGTTTCTCCCATATGGTCTAAGAACAATTGGATAGTTAAGGAACTTTTTCTTGGGAAAGTTCCACAATTACCTCATGGGAGTTAAGGGACTAGGCAAGGCCAAAAATTGGCTCAGTTCCCTAGTCCCTAAGGAGTTAATGGGTCTCAACATGGAGATGAAAGACGAAGGCCTTCTTCTGTGGAAAATGATACCAGCATCACACTAAGGTTCAGACAGAGACCTCTGATGAGGGTGTGTGAGGGTCTCACAAGAGGCACCTTGTGGACCCCAGGTTTCCTTCTATGTAGGATGCCACCGTTCAGACCTAGATGTCTCCTTCTCTTTATAGGGCCCAAGCCAAGCCAATGGGAAACCTCTAAGCCTTCAACACCATAGATTCCACCGACTTCACCACTACGCTGCACCCTTGATGAGTGGAACAAGTTTCATCCTGACAACCACTAACCAGTCCGAGTATTTCAATACAGGATGACCAAAAACTGTATTTCTTTCATTTATAACAGGAAATAAACAATTTTATCAAATGTATTCAAAAATTTTTATGTGTATGGTATATCTTAAAACATTCAATACACGACATTACAATCTAGATAGAAATATCTAGTCTCTTTCAGAATTCAGTCTTGCTTTGGTCTATTCCTTTCTATCCTCCAATTCCTCCCTTTCGGAATGGGAATGTTTACCCTGTGCCTTTGTACACTGGAAGTTAACTTTCTTTTTTAACTTACTTTTACAGGGGCTCAAAGAAAAGTTTGCCTTAAATCTCAAAAGGGACTTAACTTTTCAACATTGTCGAAACTGTCAGTAGTCTGGCAACTCTTAGAGATGAACTAAAAAACATTTTGCAGGGGAGTGGCATGGCTGAAGAGAGGAGCCATGCTGGAGTCTGTCTGTGAAAATCGACTAAAATCCAGGTAATGCAAAGTACCCGAGGACATATGTCTTTATTCCCAAATCAACCTGAAACAAGAGACCTGTAGATCAAATAAAACATAGGCACAGGACTTTATAAAATGGTGAAGCAGCCCACAGGGCTGCCAGTGGGAGCTTAGCCTGGGTGCAGAGCAGAACCGCCATTCTGAGAAACTCCTAAAATTCTGAAGGACTACAATAGTGAGACAAACTCCAGCCATGCAGGAAAGATTTGGGATAGAAGGACCTCCGTTTCTGGGTTTTTTTTTTTCTTTTTTTTTGCCAACATACACAGGGCAACTGACCAGGAAGCTCTTCCCTCTCCTGACATGCCACCAGGTTTTGTTTTTTTTTTTCCCCCCAAGCCACAGCTACAAACTGGAACCTCTAGCTACAGCAAGGTGAGGGTCCGCAGTGGCAGTTGGCAGTGGCAAAAGTACTGAATGGAACACCACTCCACCCTGCCCTGCTTTCAACAGCCAGCTGGGGAAGAGAGGGACATAAAATTTAAGCAGCACAGTTTGGCAGAGGCAGCCTATCTGTGGCTGCACTCAGCAGCACCCCTGCCTTGTACCCACAGCTGCACTCCCCTGCAACAGCCCTGCACTGCTTTTAGCATCTGAGAGAAAGGAGTGAGACATGCCAGAGGAGCAGAACACATTCCTAGATACATAAGAATTACCAAAGCTGAATCAAGAAGAAATAAAAATACTAAATAACCCAGTATCAACCATTAAAATCGAAGAGGTAATTAAAAACCTACCAACAAAGAGAAGCCCAAGTCCTGAAGGTTTGATAGCTGAATTCTACAAGAAATTTAGAAAAGATGTAATGCCACTACTCCTCAAACTCCAATGAACTCAAAAGGGAAACAATACGTTCAAAGTCATTCCTGGAAGCAAGCATTATCCTTATACCAAAACCAGAAAAGGATCCTGCCAAAATAGAGAACTATCGGCTAATTTCCCTAATGAACATAGATGCAAAAATTCTCAGTAAGATACCAGCAAACACAATACAGTAAATCATCAAGAAGATTATACACTATGACCATGGAGAATTTAACCCAAGGATGCAGGGATGGCTCAACATACACAAACCAATAAATGTAATACACCATGGCGACACAATCAGGACAAAAATCACATGATCATCTCAATAGATGTGGAAAAAGCACTTGACAAAATCCAACACCAATTCTTGATAAAAACCCTACAGAAAATAGGAATAGATGGACCATATCTCAATCTGATAAAAGCCATCTATGAGAAACCAACAGCCAATATCATACTAAATGTTCAAAAACTGAAAGCTTTCACTCTAAAATCAGGAACAAGACAAGGATGTCCACTATTATCACTCTTATTCAATATAGTTCTGGAAACATTAGCCAGAGGAATTAAACAAGAGAAAGAAATAAAAGGTATAAAGATAGGAAAGGAAGAAGTTAAATTACCATTATTTGCGGATGACATGATACTCTATACAAAAGACCCCCAAAACGCCACCAAAAGACATCTAGACTTAATAACCAAATTCAGTTACATAGCTGGATACAAAGTCAACACTCAAAAATCAACAGTATTTCTGTATACAAATAACAAACTCATTGAGAGAGAAATTAGGAAAGTCACACCATTCACAGTAGCATCAAAAAAAATGAAATATTTAGGAATAAATCTAACAAAGCAAGTAAAAGAACTATACACTGAAAACTACAGTACTCTGAAAAAGGAGATTGAAGGGGATATCAGAAAATGGAAAGATAGCCCATGTTCTTGGGAAGGAAGAACCAACAGAGTGAAAATGGCCACACTTCCTAAATTACTATACAGATTTAATGAAATTCCTATTAAAATACCAATAACATACTTCACAGAATTAGAGAAAACAATCATGAAATTCATTTAGAACCAGAAGACATCAAGAAGAGCAAAAACAATTCTGGGCAACAGGGGCAAAGCAGCGGGTGTCACAACCCCTGACTTGAAATTATACTATAAAGCTACTATTATAAAAACAACATGGTACTGGCAAAAAAAATCAGACCCAAGGGTCAATGGAATAGGTTAGAAGATGCAGAAACAACCCCATCATACTCAAACACCTCATCTTCGACAAAGGGGTCAAACACACGTACTGGAAGAAAGATAACCTCTTTAAGAAATGGTGCTGGAAGTTGGGGATTTAGTTTAGTGGTTACAGTGCTTGCCTTGCAAGCAGAAGGTCTTGAGTTCGATCCCCAGCACAAAAAAAAAAAAAAAAAAAAAGAAATGGTGCTGGAAAAAATGGCTTTTTATACACATTGAAGACTAAAACCAGACCTGCGTCTCTCACCATGTACTAAGCTAAAATCGAAGTGGATCAGAGATATAAACATTAAAACAGAAACACTAAATTTTCTGGAAGACAGAACAGGTAGAACTCTTGAAGACATAGGTGTAGACACACACTTTAAGAACAAAACAGACTGCACAAGAAATACTATAAAGAATCAATGAGTGGGATCATATCCTATTTAAAAGATTTTTTGAACAGCAACAGAAATCACCAACAGAGTGAGGAGACAATCCACAGAGTGGGAAAAAGTTTTTGCCACAAAGGTCTAACATCTAGAATATATAAAGAATTCAAAAAAAAAAACCCCAGATCCCCCCCACCAAATTTAAAGACCCTATCCAAAAATGGGCATTTGAAATGAAAAGACATTTCTCAGATGAAGAAGTACAAACAGCAAATAACTATATAGAAAGGGTTCAACATCACTGGTCATTCAAGAAATACAAATTAAAACAATGCTGAGATTCCACCTCACTCCAAAAAGAACAGCTAAAAAAAAAAAAAAAAAAGAACAGCTATTATCAAGAGATCAACCAGTAACAAATGATGGCAGGGCTGTGGGGAAGAGCATCACTGTTGATGACAGTGTAGACTGGTCCAACCAATGTGGAAATCACTGTGGAGATTCCTCAAAAAAATACAACTAGAGGTTCCATTTGACCCAGCTATTCCTCTTCTTGGTATCTACCCAGAATTAAAAGCATCATACCACAGCAATAAAGGCACACCCATGTTTATAGCAACACAGTTTGTAATAGCTAAATCATGGGAACAACCCAAATGCCCAGCAACTGAAGAATGGGTAAGGTGTGGGCTTTTTTACACAATGGAGGACTACTTAGCCACAAAAAGGATAAACTTGAGACATTTCTAGGTAAATAGATGCGCCTTGAGAACACACTCTTAAGTGAAATAAATCAGGCACAAATGAGTAAATATTGCATTGTTTCTCTGGTATGAGAAACCAAAAGTGTAAATAAGGATGAAAATGTATAATAGATACTGAGAAAAAGACAGAAAACATTCAAATGGGAAGGAGAACTAGAGAGGGGGAGGGGGGAAAGGAAGGAAGGGAAAAGGAAAAGAAAAAGAGACAAAAATAGAGAAAATGTAAATAAAGCTGTTGCAAATAAGGAGGGGAAGAGGAGTTGAAGGGAGAGGTGGGGAAGTGGAAAAAAACAAGACACCTCATGTAGAGGTACAAATTAACTATGATGAATGTGATCATCATGTACATCTAAAATGTACCAATAAATCTTCTTTGTTCAATAAAAAAAGACTCTTAGGTGAAATGTAAGAATAAATAAACACATACATACGTACATACATTTTACATAAACAGATGTGATGAGTCTTTTGGGGCCAGGGTGAAATGTTATCGTTTATATCTAGATGTCCTTCCAAAGCCTCATGCACTCACAAATGAGATTTGGGGGAGTTTACTGGATTATGGGGGCACGATACTCATCACTGATGAGCTGATAGCTAAATGTGATGTTAAAAGGTGAAGCTTGATTTGAGGAGGTGGGTCACTGGTGGCATGGCTTGGAAGGGTCTATCTCCCTCCCTCCTCCCTGGACTTCTATCTGCTTCTTGACTGCCATGCCTTTATGCTTCTCCTCTGCCATGCACTTCTGCTTCAGAGCTCCTATGGACTGAACTTCTACAAACTGTGAATAAAAATAAACTTCCTTAAACTGTGGGTGCCAGGTATTGTGTCCCAGCAACAAGAGAAGTGACTAAGACTGCCATGAAGTAAGCAGATTTACTCCCTCATATGCTCCCAAGTTGATGTTACTGCCTTGGAGCCAGATTACCATGGAATGAAACCTCTGAATTTCTGAGCCAAGTAAAACTTTCCTTCCTTAAATTGAAACTGTTAGGTATTTTGTCCCAGTGACAGGATACACAAAACTTAATTGAGTCAATGTTTATCACAGTAAGAGCTAACTTCTTATACTTCTAATGAAGCTTTAATCTTTAGAATATCAGTAAACTCTATGTATTTCCTAAAATAAGTCTTCACCCTGAGAAGACTTCAGATTTTGTAATAAGAAAACAAAATAAATTTAAATCTAAAGTTAGACATGTACTAGCTACCTAGGTAAAATTCAAAAACTTACTTAACCTTTCTATGCCTCACATTGTCTATCTGTTATATTTGGATAACAGCACCTACCTTTAGTTGGTTATGATGGAAATTAAATTACATAACACGTGTAATGAAATTAGTAATGTTAACTAGCACAAAGTATGATTTCAAAATATAATCACTTTTACTATCACTCATTCTTTTTGACACTCGTTCTTTAAGAAATCCACAAGAAATATTTTATTACGAAGTTTAAATTAGCAAAAGTCATCAGATGTAAATTTAAGCTTATCCTTTCATTAAAGCTTTTAAAAAATGGCCCATACCTGGATTTTTAATGTGGCAAAATTTTTGGCATGTGAATCCATATTTCAAAAAGATTGAATTGAGGGAGTCACACAACTAATTGTACATACAACAGTAAAAGAATCCCAAAGGTGGGCCTTCTAGGAAAACTGAATCCAATTTAGAAATTCCATCCAATAAATGAGAAGTTACTAAGCTATCAAAACAAAATTAGAAAGGGTTAAATGTAAATTAATGCTACTTTTTGGATTCCTACATATTCATAATGGGATAATGTCTTATAAAAGACATTATAAACTATGACAAATCTAATACATCATTTTCTGGCATTCTATAAATTACTAATTCACTTAATATTTAACAGAAAATAGAAAACCTACTTATTCTTTCTCTTCTATGCTTATTCAAGGAACAATTACTGTGCCAATATATACAATATGGTCAAAAGCCCTGAATACATAGGTAGAAGATGAGGAGTTTGTTTTGGGGGTAGATGTAGGAATAGTGATTTAAACTATGCTTTATTTCAC
Organism: Hystrix cristata; assembly: GCA_004026905.1. Taxonomy (NCBI): domain Eukaryota; kingdom Metazoa; phylum Chordata; class Mammalia; order Rodentia; family Hystricidae; genus Hystrix; species Hystrix cristata. Next base: position 22,983 of record PVJO010012765.1, on the reverse strand, counting down.
ACTTTTGGTTTCCATCAACTTCCTTTTATCATCACTTTTAAGGGAAAACATAATTCTTGACATTGTTGCTACTTAAGATTTTCCTAAATTTCAATTTTAATGATTTTTATAAAACCACACTCATATCTGTTGGCTAAATTTTACATCAAATATGAAGCCTAAAACACAGAGCACATTTAAATTTCATATACTCACATGTATATGCAAGTAAAAGGGCAGATGTGAAGTTTCCAAGCCTCTTGGAAATTATTTATTTCAATAACAAAATCACTCATGAGAAAATGAAAATGATGCATCTGGTTTATTCTCAAAGGAAACAGGCTCCGTTCCAAATAATACAACAGAAAAACTTGTACGTTATATATTTCACATATTATTGGTAAAAGTTAAATAACCCCAGTTCCTTTTCCTCCTTAAATTTACATTCATATGTATGTTCAATTCAATTTTAAACTTTTATAGAGATATTCAGGAAGCATTAAATGCTACCATTGATAAGACTTACGAATCAACATGCAGAACCCTCTGGCCACTCCTTGAACATGCAGCTGCAAAGATGGATTCAGGCAAACCTATAAAAACACACACCTATATCATTTAGAATGTAGAAATATATTTGTACATACATATTTTACATAAAAGGTTTAAGTCATGCTACCATTGTATAGAATCATCGAACAAAGGGAATTATCTTTGTTTAGAATTACAGTATTAATTGCACTAGCAGATGTTCCTTGAACATATGCCACTAATACTGAAATTTTTATGTAGAAGAGATATTTTTAAAAAGAGAAATATTTAAATTTTTTTCACCTGTAAATTATTATAAATAAGCAACTGTAAGAATATAGTTTATATAAATCTGATGTTTTTAACTGCACTGAGATAAGAATCTGTATGTTTTCTAGAAATGAAAATGATTCTAAAATTCAAATATGTTAACCTGTTGGTCACATTTTAAAACAAAAAGTTTTACAGAGTGGAAATTGGAACTCAGATCTAACTCCAAAGCCACAATGCCTCTAAGGGGGAATAGCACAGCTTTTTTGTTTGAAATATGGCCAGGTGTGGTGGTACACACCTGTAATCTTAGCATTTTCAAAGGCTAAAACTGGAGGATCACTGTGAGTACAAGGCCAGCCTGTGAACTACAAAGGCAGATCATTTCTCAAAAAAAAAAAAAAAAAAAAAAAAAACAGAAGTTAGCTAGTTCAAAAAGAGGCCATCAGTCGGGCGTGCTAGTGCATGCCTGTAATCCCAGCACTCGAGGCTGAGAAAGGAGGATCACAACAAATTCCAGGCCAACCTGGGCTACACAGTGAGTTCAAGGCCAGCCTGAACTGCATAGCAAGACTCTGTCTCCAAAAACAAAAAACAAAAAACAAAACACAAAAAATGACACACAAAAAAAATGAGGCCATTTATAAGACATATTATTTTGCTTTTGGTCAGGACAGCAGTGTGCAAAGAAAACATGACTGCTTTGGAATCAAATGTAGTCATACCATAAAGCTGATTATTATAAAAGGAAATAAATATGGCTATAACCAATACAATCAAAAAGATAAAACGACCAAAGATAATACTAAATAATTTAAAAATTTCAGGTTTTCCACCGTATTAAAGCTATATGTTGTAAGTTCAAAACATGTCAATAACTTTTATCATAAGATTTGCCATTTCAATGGATGCTGTTAAATTTTTTATATGAATCATACAAATAAGACATGTTTTTAAAGTGTACTGTAAAGCCAGATATGGTGGCTCACGCTTATAATCCCAGCACTCAGGAGGCACTCAGCATGATTGCCACAAGTTCAAGGCTAGCCTGGGTTACATAGTGAATTCAAGATCAGCCTAAACTACATAGCGAAACACTGTCTCAAAAAAACAAACGAAAAATAATTAAGAGAGTTTAGTGCAATTCTACAGCACTACCACTACTGTGAAACATCCTGATCCTCTTATACTTTTACCTAGTATAAAAAAATTGCACTATTGTTTTGATAAGAGTTTAAACTATACACTAAGCAACAAGAATTTCAGGGAAAGATAATCTCCTTTATATAAAAAGGAATATGCACATAGAAGCAAGTGAAATAATCTCTAGCTAAAAATCACATTAAACACAAGGTCTATCTGCCTTCAGGGAAGAACTACTTTTCTAGGATTGAATACTATGGGTATATAATGTTTGGTTCATAAATAGTTCTGACCCAAGGTGCTGAATACAATCATTAAATAACAATTATTGGAAACAAGCCATCATAAATTTCTAATCTTCACTTTGGATACAGTTCAAGAAAACAAATAAAATACAACTTTTTATGGCAGAGACAAATAGGAGGAGTGAAGTTTTAAATAGCTAAGCAAACTAAATTCTTCAGTTAAAACTATTCTAATGTCTTTTATCTTAAGATTATCTGAACTTTTCGCTACCCTTAAATAAATTTCCTTGGTAAATAAATTTATTCATTATGGTACTTTATAAACTGACAGGGGGCTTAGTTAAAAGGACAACAGCAAAGAAATACTTAGGAAGCAGTATTAGCATATTAAAATTAATGCTCTTTCTATAATAATGACAGCATTAATAATAGCACTTAACATTATAAGACTTTATGCTTCACACTACGTTTTAACATATATCATCTCATTTATTTCTTATAATCCTGGGAAACAGACATGTGAGGAAATGGATTGTGGCATGATGCCGAATACGTATCAAGTCAGTTGGTATTTCCATAAGTCACTATCTCCAACTTGGACACAGCTTTGAGAATGAGGATTTAAGGGCAGTACAAGCAAAACAAATAAATAGGCATGGTTTCAATGGGGCACCTAGTCTTGAATCTCTCTTTTGCTCATTAACTAGGTGTACAACCTCAGATAAGTCACTTGGCTTCTCTAAGCCTGTTTCTCCATCCATCAAAGGGACTGTTACCATTTGCCTCATAGGATTGTTTAGTTGTTAGTAAGGGTATTTGCCTTATGAACTCTATCTACTTTTATTATCCTTTAAAAAGATATATTAGAAGCACTACACTTTCATCTAACACTACTTCAAACATACCAACTTCAATAGCAATCAATAATATAACTCTCTTCTATTTGGCCTAGAAAGCTGTTATTTTGAGTAGACAGATGCATATGTAGTTACTTCTATGCCTGCAATCAACTCTGTCAGAAGTCAAGTCTCTGCTGACAAAACAAAGCCAAGAATTGAGTCCAAATTATACAAAACCAAAATGACTGTCATTGGTGTTTTTCCTCAATACTTTCCTCCAGATTTCCCTACAAGTTTGTGAAACAAACAGGCTGTTCCAGTGCTGACCAGGAAGGGCTTATAATCTTCATGATTAAAAGAACAAACAGAACGCGTTTAGCAATGTCTTTCTGGCCAAAACTCCGTATTTCTTCCCATCCATTCAATAAACAGTTCTTTGAGCACAGAGAGCACAAATTCTCTATAGCTATATGCTGAAGAAAACAAATGGAGGAAGACAAAAAGGGAGGAAGGGGAGAGGAAAGGCAGAACAGAGAAGACTGATAGACGGTAAGGAAACAAAAGATTAAGGAAATGATCCTAGCCTAACAGATCCCAGCCTAAGGACCAAAATTTAGAAATTAAATAATTAGGATATTTCAAACTGTTATAGGAAAACAACGGAAGGAAACACTCCCACTGTAAAGAACTGGAAAGCTCCAGAAAACAAAAGAAAACAGCTGACTCTTTAAGGATCTCCAACAACCTCAATTGAAGGGTGTAGAAGGAAAAGGGAAAGTGGAAGGGAGCATTAGCAAGGCAAAGAGTAAAATTAAGGAGACCAAAAAGAGTATGTCCACCTACTTCACTTAGCATAATGTTTGCAAGGGTCATTTATATTGCAGCATAGCACTTCATTACTTTTTCAAATTACCGAGCAATATTCCAGTACATGGCTATGCCAGATTTTTTTATCCATTCTTCTTTTGATGGACATTTAATTTGTTCTCACATCTTAGCTACTGTGAATATTGTTGCAACAAACATAAAACCAGGCACGGAAGGACAAACACCGCATGATTCTACCTATATAAGGTATGTAAAATAGATAAATACAGAGAATCAAAGAGTAGAATGGTACTTGCACGGATTTTCAGGAGAAGGAAGTGGAAAGCTGTTAATCAATAGGCATAAGTATCAGTTATGCAAGATGTATAAGATCTAGAGATCTGTTGTACAACACTGTAGTTATCGTGAACACTGCATTGTACACTTAAAAATTTAAGAGGGTAGATCTCACGTTAAGTGTTCTTACTACAATACAACAAAATTAAAAATTAAAAAAAAAGAGTGGTTAAAACCAAATTGTGGAGTTTGAACTTGAATAGGAACTCTTAAAAAAAATGAGAGGGGAAGAGTCTTAAAAATTATTTTAACCAGAACAGCATAGTAAATTCGCTGTTTCAGAAAAAAATGAAAGAACTTCACACCACAGCATGGAGGATAAGCTTGCATAAAACTGAAGTCTTAAGTTTTTAAAAAACATTCTTATTTAGTAAAAAGTAATACGACTAAAACTTTTGTCTTACTGACAATTTAGTATAATGACTGTTTGCTTTAATATTTACAAGCTCAATTTTAATAACATTTAAACTTTTCATTGAATACAAAACTTCTTTTAATGCTTAAAAAAGTGAACATCTGAATCATTACTCAAATTCACACCATATCCCCCTAAGGCATTTACAAGACATAAATATGCTTATAATGAATTAATACAATCCCTCCCTCAAGGAAAAGCCAGACATAAGCTTGAAACAGATAACCTAGACCAAGGTCAAATCCCACAGAGCATTACATGGGAAACATTGTATAAAATGTGTAAGCACAAATATGCAAGTGTAATTTCAGCTGTTAAATGGGGCTAATAATATACTTCGTTACCCCCATTTAGGGAGGAATGGTCCAAAATGCTACGAAGCACTTTATACGATGTTTCCTGCTATGTTGTTAACATTTGATAAATACTAGTTCTCTTCCTTCCATATCCTACTCTTTCAATAAGTTTAGATATTTGAAGGAAAAAAAGGCTATCACTTGCTTACCATATACTTACCTTCAAAAATGTAGTAATTTAAAATCATTTTAAAGGTTTTTTAAATGTATACTATAAAAGCTCATAAAATATTGGTTATGATTTAAGCATTTCATATTGAATATGATTACTAAATTATCAAGGCTGTACCAAAAACTTGCTCTGCCACAGCATTACAAGAAACAAGTAAAATTCTGATGCATGATCAGCAACACTGACGGGCAAGTCATTTTATTAAGAAAGTAAATATAAGGTATGAAAATAGCACGTCATCAAAGATGTAATGGAAGAAATTGCGATTTGGTTCATCACACCCTTCTCAGCTGAGGTTCTATAAGAGAGTTGGCAACTACAAAGAAAATGTATCACAACAATACCATTATGTATAGTCCTACCTTTCATTGTTTTCTGAAACCTATCTGGTACAATAAAGATGTTTCATTATCAAATGAAAGAACTAAGCTAAAATCAAGGGGAAAATGTAGGAAATTAATACTTTCAAGAATCTTACCTACAAAAAAGGAATGAGACCATTTTTCATTCATTTTTCAAACTCTCCCTTTAATCCAAAGTCTTAATGTTGAACCTCATCCTTTACAACTATAATACTTAACCTAATTCTCTATGACATCTTCTTAAAACTGTATTAGTATCTGGAATTGATTCCCTTATACTATACCTCTATCAGATAAACATAAAATAAAGGATTTACACCAGGCCCAGCATATCGAACAATAAATAATAGACTTCACTGACAGGACTTTGATGACCTGACAAACCCCAAGTGCTTATAGCCCAAATCATATGAAACCATAAATCACTATTTTATAGAACATTTCAAAATGGATTCCTGCTTTCTACCTTGAAAGTCATTTAATGTGTTATTTATAACTAGTGAGGATCAGAATGGAAAGAAAATTACACAGAACTAGAAAATTTACTGTGACAGCTTTTATACAGAATAACTTCTTTTTTTAGGGAAAAAAACTACTGACAAGAAAAAAATCTTGTGAATACAAAAAGCTTTTAGAGAGCTAGACCCTTTACTACTTCAACAATCCTACGTAGAGCCCCTCTGCCCTATCCTAAACAAAATATAAATGACATTTGGTACAGAATTGACTAATACAAAGTTGTAACTGAATGCTTAATTCATGTTGCACCACTCAAAAAATATGACATCACAAAATTAGGCAGAAACTGAATTTCAACCCTGATTCCTACCTTAAATCCTATATTCGAAGTTTATATTTTAACTCCACATTTTAGGGGCTACCTGAACCAGAAAAAAAATAAACTGACAGGGAAGTAGCATAGGGAATGACTAAGAACACATAAGAATACTTTTTTTAAATTAATAATTATTTTAACTAACTTTGGTTCCTCACAATTTACACTTTTTTAAAATGTAGGAATTTGAAGCTGATGGACTTCTTCCTCATGAAAGTACTATATTTATATCTCTGAATTATTTAGAATTTGAGGAAAATATACTATCATCAAAATTTTAATGGAAATTTTCTCTTAATTTTAAAAAATCCAATATAATGTCACCTCTTAGGAATAGGAAATAACAAGAACACTGCTTCAATATTCAGAGTATAAAAATAAAAGTCAGGAAAACTGGCTTCTTGTTTTCCAGTTTCTACTAAATACATGTGACACCAGGAAAATCATTACCCTCTCTGCAATTCAGCTTCTTTATAGATACCTTTATTAGATAAAATAAAGGGCTTGGAATAAATTACTGAAAAGCTTCAATTTCCAAAAGGTGAATGGTATTGTTAGTTCAATAACTCAACTTGGCTTCTATTTGGGGGCAAAAGACTTGAATAAAAACATAAAAATTAGAATTTTGGGAACTGCTGCAAAGGTGGCACTGTGGAATCTCCTTCAAGAACCCATACAAAGACAGTGCACAGAGGATACTAATTCTCAAATTTCAGATTACATATTTAATTATATCCTGAAGAGCAAAGAGAAAGACCTAAAGTAATGAAGCAAGAAAAGTTATCCTAGCCTATAGTCGCTATTAAAAACACAAAAAGATCTTAGTTTAATTCCATTAAAGGTCTATTTTTTAAAGAAGAGCATATTGAACAAAATACCATTCCAAAAGCCAAGGAAAGCATGTCAGAAAGGCATGCGAGCATATTAAATGAAAACATAAACTTAATTATGTTAGTATTACCTAAAAGAATTTAAGAAAAAGGCAGTAACTCTGGGAGAACATCATAAATCAGAATTAGAAAAGTTCAAAAGTTAAAATGATTAGAGAAATGGAATATTTAAAAAAGAGAGAAATGATTTTAAAAGATGTAATTTCAGAAATGGAAACTAAACTAGAAGCACAAGAGCAAAGAAACCAAAAAACAAAAAAGGGACAAATACAGAGGTGAAATAGTTAATTTTGTACAAACCTGAGTTCATTATCTCACTAAGTGGAAGGATGAAATCACAGACAAAAGGAGGATGGTAGGAGTGTTTATTGGAAATAAGAGGGCAGATAGCTCCTGGATATTTATCCGGGGATTTTGAAAGTGGAATGGCATTGTGCTGCTCTCTTTGTTTTGATCTTATACAGATAAGCAGCAAGCACAAACTTGTTTTAGGCAGGTAGCTCTGTGGGTTTGAGTTTAAAGAAAATTACTTTTTAGCTGGGCAAGTTTAAAGGAAACTGGTTATTCTGTATTTTTCTAGTTCCAGGCTAGAAAAACTGAAGAGAGGAGTGTCAACTAGGGAGAAGCTGCCAACTAAGCATATTTTGCCTACGAACCTTTTTTGAGGGAAGGAGAGTCCTTATCTATCCATTTTTAACTTTTATCCTTCCTGTGTTCACCTGTATGACATGAATTAGCCCTAAACTCAGTATGTGTGCTATTTTTTTTAATCCAGCCGACTATAGCTTAGGCTGCCCTTTTACTGTCTACTTATAGGTTAACTAACCCTATTACACTCCTTTACACTCCATTACACTTTTAGTACACTCCCTGACATTAGGGAAGATGGGCAAAAGTCTTGACCTACCTTTTTTTTGGTTGTTGAAATAGATCAGTAAAGTGGACCAGCAGTGAGAGATTTTTTTATTAGAGTGTCAATTTAAGGAGCCCTTGACAGGTTCATAGGGTGTAACTATACTGAATAGAATTAAAGGACATCTTTACACCTTTCACAATTTTAGGAAACACCGTTACTAATCACAAATAGACTTAATATCCAATATCTAAGTGTATCTTACTTATACAACAGAACATTTAATCAAAGCCAATAGATGTAGATCAAGTTTTAAATGGTATAACCAAATTTAAAGTGATGTTGAAAATGTCGATCATTTTATATAGCTAAGGTATAGATGAATGTATATTGTATAAAAGAGTATTACTTACTTTGTTCCTTGAGTTACCAAAAATCTAATAATGAAAAATACAAGAAATTGTCTTGGCAAAATATATAACCAAGAGTACGAAAACCTTGTTGTTTTAGACAGAAAACTTTTAGCCTCTTGATTACACAACAGTTTATTTAATAATGTTTGTTGCAGTGTATCACAGTAAGACTGAGAAAAATTAGAGAAGTCACCCACCAGTGGAAGAAACTGAAGCAAATTAGTTCAAGCAGCTGCTTTTGTAGCCACAGAGGGGAGTTTTGTCTGGCAGTTCCCCAAACCCTAGGGGATCCGTTTTACTTATCTTAACAATCAAGTTAGATGACTCAGGAGAGCCAAAGTACAGCAGTTAACACTTTTAAGCTATTATTATCTTTAAGCAAGGAAAAACATTTGCGTTATTGTACACAGAAAACAATAGACATTGTATTTATAAAACCATTTTAGATATTATCTTGATTGCCTAACAACCTAGATTGCAATACCCTGTCACCAACCTTAAAGATATCTTTATCTTACCAACCTATTTAAACTAGTTTAATGTTAAGCAGTGTGAACAGTAAGCATTTGAGATAATATCATGAGTGTTTATCTGTAACTAAAATAGAACGTATACCTGAAATTTTACACATAGAAACACACATACTAACACAATCACATATGAACTTTACATTATCGAACCTTAATGTTTTACCTGTAAGGCTCATGTAAGCCTGAGGCCTATCTGGTTTTTTCACTTTTTAATGTTTTAAGTGAGTCTGGCAACCCCCAAAAACCTACATAACTGTTTTTTATGAAAAGTCTCAAAAGAGACACAAGATTATAACCATAAAATTAAAAAGGAGAAACGAAATTGGTATGTGCTCAAAAGAATCTTTAATGAAGCACCTACAGGTATTTTAACTGGTTATTTAAACAGATTAACAGAAATACAAGCAAACAAGGAAACATACAGAACATATAAAACAATTATTTTTAAGTCATAGTATATGGCTATGTATTGGATGTATTGGCCATGTTGAAATAAGCTTTTTTATACTTTTAGGTTTATAACTATAAATAGACCAGTCAGAACTTTCCCTAGCGGGTGTCATCACACTTTTTAGGTAAATCACACAGAAATCTCTTGTAATAAGTCATACCAATAAGAGTCTGAAGAAGGTATCAATGTCAGAACACGGAGTTGAGGATTTAGAAAGGCACATGTGGCAGCCATTTGATAAGGGACCAAAGTTCTTGATCAGGGAGCCAACATGGACATCAGGAAGTATGTACAGGAAAATGAGATTTTTTTCTTGGTGCTGGGGATCAAACTCAGGGCCTCACGCTTGCTAGGCGCTCTACCACTGAGGTAAATTCTCAAACCCGAGACTTTTTTTTGGAAGTATGAGGATTAAATACAGACCAGTTTTTAAGAATATAGCACAGGGGTAAGTCAGATTATGAAACAGAGGACCCAACATGAGTCCTATGGAGTTGTTACATCTACCTAAAAAGTGTCCCTTAGGGTGATAAACCTCTCATTCTAGGGGGAAACATAAGATATGTACCTCTTTTGGGGCATTCCCCAAACAGAGGGGTTCCATGACCTGAGAGAGTGAAAGCCACTTTCATTCTGGAGCCACAGTGTGATCAGCAGGTAGAACCAGATGAGCTAGTAATGCTGTCAGAGGGGAAGGGGAGTTCAGAAAGTGTATTTCCAGGTGGGTAAAATAACTAGCCGATGCTGCAGTTAGGAATCTGAAAAGGCCTAGGAGACTAGGGAGCATGGGGCAAGCGGGTAAGCGCACAAGGCAAAAAGGAAAGAGAAGGGAAAGAAGGGGCGAACTCGTGGTGCCATTCACATTTATCTGGATTCTGTTCTCCTGAGAATTTCTCCATCCTGTGAGAAGAGGGGCGATTGGAATTTCACGCCCCAGGCTGACGTCAGGTCAAGGCCACTCCGCAAGGTGATGTTCATCTTCCCAGCCAGGTCAGGCCACACCCTATTCCTATATCAGTAAAAGGACTAGCAAGCCAGTAGTGAGCTAAACACTGAAAGGTCATGAGAGGGAAGACTCACCAGTGATCTTGGACATGGAAAACCTAGTCACTCAAGAGTCTTCCAGGTCAAAAAATTTAACTGAGAGAGTCTTGAAGCCAGCAGCCCTAGGGAAAGGATCAGCAGAGGGAGGCAGTAAAACAGTTAAGGGGAGTCTTTACAATATGTATAGTTTCGCCCTGGATAAGCTGTTCCTGTCCACTGTGCTGTGTGTTGAGTGATGGTGAGGGGATGGGTCTCAAAAGAAAAGAAAGCGGTTCCTTACCATTATGGACTATGGGCCATTCACTGTTTTCCACTGTCCAGGTCTTACTGGAGAGTAGCTCCAATCAGAGTCTGGCAGCTATAAGTGAGACACAAGGATTTCCACATGGGGCTGAAAAGAACTCCTTGGCTTGTACCTTGATGGACTACTGTGCTTGGAGTCATGACCTGAGGCCTTTGAGTCCCGAAACTGTTTTTTGTTTTATCAATGAAGTCATCTCAAAAGACTAATAGCCCTATTTTCATTAACACCATAAGATATTTGTTAAATTTCTCTCTAGGCATTATTCCTGGGCGGGGGGGGGGGGGGCAACAGTGGAGAAGGGATAGGAGAGTGTGTGAAAAGCCTAATGTAACAGTAATTCTTTATGTAAGGCACAAGAACTTTATCAGAAACAGCCGTAGGGCTATTTAGTAAGGAAAAAAAGCACCAATCTCTCCTACTTCTTGAATGTAATCACAGTTAAATGAGGGGAAAAAAAGGAAAAAAGATAAACACGCTGATGTTTTACCTCTTATCAATCTCAATTTGTTGGATACAAAGTCTGATCTTTGTGATACCTCCAAATATGAAAGTTAATTTGGTACAAACGCAAGCTCTTATCTCACTAAGTTGAAGAAAGAAATCATGGACAAGAGGAAGTTAGGAGAGTATTCATTGGAAATAAGACAGATAGCTCCTGGATATTCATCCAGGAGGGGGTTTTGAAAGTGGAATTGAGGAGGAAAACTGAAATTTTGTCTAAATAACTTGTGCTTTGCTTCTTCTGTATGCCTGCTTTGCGCTAGCTCCCCACTGATAGGAGCAGATGTAACCCTACACCACTACATCTTGTTCCTAGTGCTCCATACCTCAAAGATGCGGCAAATGTTCAAACTGTGTCTGTGTTATGTTAAGGAGGGCTGGCCTTTGAGCCCTTGCTTGTAAAGAAGGTAAAGATAAACAGGGAGACTAAGCAAATTGGCAGGAGGGAGCTGCATTCTTAGGCAAAGTAGGTGAAAGTTGTTATAACCAACGCAATCAACCAATCCCTGTATTCAAATAAGGTGAAAAGAATCTATCCAATCAATGAATTTGCTTGTACCCTAAAAATCTTAATAGGGCAGGGTTTCACAAATCAATCCTGCTCTCTTTGTTCTTGGTGGCCCAGGCTTTGAGGATGTAAACTTCCCTGGGTCCATCATGTAATTAAACCTAAGTTCTCCAACTCTCTGAGTGGCACTTGGTTTCCTGAAAACCAAGAAACCAAGTGTAAAATTTCCATAACAGAATGGCATTGTGCTGCTGTCTTTGTTTTGGTCTTATACAGATAAGCAGAGCACAGGAACTTGTTTTAAACAAGTGGCTCTAAGGGTTTTGGGGTTTAAAGAAAACTAGTTTTTTAGCCAGCCAAGTTGAAAGGAAACTGAGTTTGAGAATGCAACTGGTTATTCCGTATTTTTCAGTTTTTCTAGCTCAGGGGCTACGGAGGAACTCTCGACTAACTTGGCATATTTTGCCTAAGAACCTTTTTGGGGGGAGAAGGAATCCTTATCCATCTATCCAGTTTTATTTTAACTTTTATAACTCTTCAAGTGTTTTCTATTTCTAAGCTCAACTACCTGTATGACTTGAACTAGCTCTTAACTTGGTCGGGATGCTAACTTTTTCTTTTTCTTAATCTAGCCAACTTTTACTGACCGCTTTTAGACTAACTAAACTGTCTGTTACACTCTGTTATACCCTATTACACAAAGGACATGTGATGAAGGTACTGGGGTTGTGGTTTAAAAACTGCTGAATTCCACATCTTCTGTTCAAGTTAGAAATACTATTTAAAAATTATATTTTTGGTACTTTGAAGTGCTTTATAATATTCTGATTTGTTAATTACATTAACCGATGCATTAGAAAAATCAAAGGTGCTATTTCCACTGTTTGAGGCATACCCTCTGACTCTTACCATAATTGCCTATACTGTATAATTTGAGACAGTCATTTATTCTACAGCAACGTTACCTAAATTTTGGTGAGTATTCATTTTATTGTCAAAAACCACATTTTCCATGTAACAGCTGTACTTGTGGTATAAATTGATTGTTATAATAAAAGTAATTTAAACATACTATTCGTTCTATAATACAATTTTTTAAATTATCAAAGCATTTCTGCTCACTGAAAATATTAATATTTAATAATTAAATTTCTATTACTTGACACCAGAAACTGCTCCTTATATATATATTATTAATTTTGAAAAATTCATTTAAGAGTATCAAATGTCTAAAGTCACATTCTAAGTAATACCGGATTTGAAATTTCTAATCCACATCTATTCAGTTCCAAAATGATTATCTTCACATGCTCAAGTACACGTGAGAAACCATATTTACCAAGTATATACAAGCTATACAGAAAGTTCTTGGACACACAAAAAAACAAGTAAATAAAAAAGACAGAACCTTTATCTTCTCCATATATGCTGAAATATTTAAAGACAGAATGATATATCTGGAATTTGCTTCAAAATAATGCAGGATTGGATGATTAAATAAGAGAAAAGATAAGGAATACAGAAAAATCAAGACTAAGTTGATAGCTATTTACAATAGGAAATGGGTACATGGCGGGTTAATTTAATCTACTTTTTTATGCTTGAGATTTTCTGTAATAAAAACCTTTAAAAATAAATAAAATGTAATACCACATTTGAAAGAATGAAAGATTGTGGCTGTAAAATATAGCAACTCCCTGAATAACAATATAGTATATTGTTTTTTGTCTAAATTTTTAAAAATTATAACAATTCAAATTCCCTTAAAAGTAAGGTAAAGTAATGTCCATGCCAGGAAATGAAATAAGCAGTTTCTACTGTAATTAATTTTTACTTAATTTTCTTAACACTAATATTTCTGGTGTACAAAATTAAAGGATCAAAATGATCTTTACACAGCAAAGGATACCCTAGCCCAGCTCTCTTCAAATTTAACACAATATTTAACTTGTAATGAGAAAAATAAAAGTTTCTTTGTTTGAAACATATTTCATTTATATTCCACAGAAGAAAAACATGTATTTACTGCATTGTTTATAAAACTAGCACTCTAAAATAGACTAACTGCTCACTCTAAGACTTCTATAAAACCACATAAAATATAACCTTCCCCTTTATTTGAAATCTTATCAGGTAGTCCCTTCTAAAATGTTCAGATAAAAACTTATCACCCTTATAAACTAAATTTTGAAGTACAGGTTGAATATCCCTTACCTAAAACACTTGGGACCAGAACTCTTTCAGATTTGAAAATGTTTGATATTTTTGGAACATTTACATAAGATCTCTTGAGGCAGAAAGCCAAACCTAAACACAAAATTCATTTGTGTTTCAAATATACCTATACGCATGCCTTAAATTTAAATTTCTACAGTATTTTTAGTGAGCCCGAACTTCTGACTGTGAGACATCACAATAAAACAGGGGTGGGATTTCCTACTGGTGGTACCATGTTGACACTCATACAGCTTAGGATTTTGAAGCATTTAAGATTTCAAATTTTTGGATTAGAGATACTTCACCTGTGCCTATGAATTTGTTCTTTTTAACTACATAACATTTGTTAAAGTACAAACATGTCAAATTTAATCTTAAATGTAGTTTCATTAAGGATTTTAGAGAAAAATCAGCTATGGTATATATAATTGAACAGAAACTGATGGTAATTATTTCATCCTGCACATTAAAAAGTTGAACAGCGATTACATAGACTTTATTAACACTGTTAAAGGAAAAATTTTGTCTAATTAAAATTACAGCTTTATTGCATTAAGAATTTCTTACTATTTCAAGAATAAATCAAAATCAATATAAACAATTTATCAATCACTTTTTGGTGAAATTTTACTTTAAAATTCATACAAGAAATACTTAAGCAGCATGACAGTTATTTTTCTTTTTCATTTTATCTTTTATACTGTAAATATAATATATTGCTAAAGAAAATATTTGGATCTTCCATAGTCTGATCCCTAACAAAAAATTTTGTTCATCCCCCCATCATTGCCAGTCTTTGTCCACATGGCAATAGAGGATGAGGAAAGTGAGATGCAGAAAGCTTAAATAATTTCCTCAATGTCACATACCCAGTAAATACAGTTAAGATCAACATCCACAGACTCTGAATCCAGTGTACTATTCAGTATTACACTGCTTCAGGATATCTCTCTGCCTATCCCCACCAAGTAGCTTTACATTTAATTCTGTTTCCCAAATGTTTCCTGATTCTAAGCTGGAACTGTAACTGGTTGACATCAATAAGGCTACAAAGGTATGAAGACATTTTCCTACATAAATTTAAGAAGCACATTCAGTGTCAGCTCATCCATCCAAAAGGACTCAAAGAATTGCAAAATAATTGTTTTTTCAAGTCCAAATAAAAAGATTGATTTATGCAAGGACTTTCAATGAATGGTAAAATAATTACATGAAAGGTTGGTATCAAACTGAACATCTGTACAATGCCAAATTAACAATATACAGATTACTTTCAATACAAAGGGGGGAAACATACCTATACCACGGAAGCATGAAAAGGTCATCATTTTATTCCACAGTCAATCTTAACACTCACAGTAGATCAAATCTAGATATTATATGCAAATCTAGATATTATGTGTCTTCTGGTATGCTCCAACATGACATTCATATCACCTAAGATGTATTTTAGACAAAAATACTAACCTGTGTCTATCAATCAAGCCCTTTAGATAGAACTTTCATCAGTTACAGGAAAAGCACAGGATGCTGAATACAGAAAATGACACTACAAGGAAGAAAGCATCTAAAAGGTCACTGACCTAAGCTCTTCAACATATATCATTAAAAAGAAAAGAATAAATGAACCACCCTACAATAACAGATTTTACAAGACACAACCACCAAAAAGCAAATTGTGATACAGAACTGGACACCATTATATATATCTGCTGAAAAGGTTATGGAGGTGGTGAGTTGTTGGGAAAAGTTAAAATAGGGTCTGCGTACCGGATGAGATAAAAAAAGAAATGGAATGGATTGAAAGGTAAGGATTCTTTTTTTTTTTTTTTTTTTTTGGTACCGGGAATCGAACTCAGGGCCTCATGCTTGTGAGGCAAACACTCTAAGCACTGAGCTAAATCCCCAGCCTGAAAGGTATGGATTCTTAAGTGCAAAAACACTTGCACAGTGGTATGTACACAATAATCTTATTTCAGGATTAATGTTTTCTGGTATTATACATTTCCTGGGAGGGAGGACAGGAAAAACTGAGAACTAAAGGACAAGTAAATATGTTTGATAAACTAGCATAACCTAGTTTGAAGATTTGCAAATCTAGAATAATATATAACAGAAGTAGGTAGATCACAAATATGTGCCTCTATATAAAAGAATCCCACAAGCATAACACCAATCAACAAAAGCAACTCATGCAAAGAATACATACGTTACAATTCTGAGTGTTAAGCAGGGGCCAAAACAGGTAAAACTAGGAATATACTGTTCAGAGAAACATGCATGCATGATAAAACAACTTTACAAAATACATTACAAATTAGTAATATTTACCACAATGATTAAATCTTCAGTAATCAGTAAGGGAAGGAGGGATACGATGATGATGGGGCACACGGAGGGCTTTTAAAGTTTTGGTAACGTTCTTTTCCCTTCAGCTATGTCATACATACATAAGCATTCATTTTATTATTGTTCACTGAAAGATATGTATCCGTGTACTTCGGTTGTAGCAAATGGTATTTATAATAAAGCAGAAAGCTGTGGACCAGAACTAGGGCCACATTGTAAAAGTATGTACTCAACTAGCCAGCCAGGCACCCTCCTTTGAGATGTATAGGTTCTTGAGTATATGTCATTCATACTCCTTTCAAATTTCACCGTAAGTAGTGTTAAAATGGATACCGTCATCCTTGTAGCTTTTTATCTCTTTTGTATTATTTCCTTAGAATTAATTCGCAGATCTGGAGTTAATGAATCAAAGGTAATGAACATATTTACAATTCAAACTGTCAAATTACTTTGCCAGGGTTCCAATATACAATATTACCAGCATACCAACTGAATACAACTTTGTGAGCAATTAGTTATTACTATTAATGCTTTAATTATTAGGTTATTTGGCATTTTACTATTAGTAAGAAAAAATATTTTCCCAGTACTTTGTTGACTGTATGTTCATTCTTCTCAACTATTTACATGCTATCAACACTTATCTGCAGAGATCTCGATGTTTTTCAAGAAATTTGAAAGCATTCTTTAAATGTAATTGGTCCCTTCTTAGGAGTTGCCAGTATTTTCACTCTGGTTTCCTTTTTCTCTTATTTTGCTATTTTCTAGAGTAGATGTTGTGATGTTTCAAGTTAACTTTCAGTTTTCAGTCCTTTCAGCATCTTCAAAGAGAGAAAGTTACCATTTCCTAACAGATCAAATGACTCATTCTATTCTTCCTACTTTATGCTTTATACTTCCCATTTTAAAACAGACTACACTGAGACATTCAGATTACTGGCAGAAGAGAAATTCCAGAAATAGATCATATAGGACAAAATACAGGAGCTGTTTCAATTGAGGGGTAAGAATACATTATTAGCTCAATGGTGCTGAAATAACTGGCTATTTAAGGGGAATGAACCTCATACTCTACAATGAAATAAATTTCAGAAGAACTGATGTTTAAATGTAAAAAGATGAAATACTAAATTCTTAATCTTGGAGGGAGGAGTAGGGGTTTCTACTTCTCCAAGGGAGAAACCATAAAAGGAAAAAATGTTTGATAGATTTGATTATATAAAAATTAAACATTTTTACACCAGAAACCATCATAAAAATAGAAGGCATACTGGGCATAGTGGCATACATTTATAATCTTAACACTCAGGAGGCTGAGGCAGAAGGATTGCCATAAGTTTGAGGGCAGCCTGGACTACAAAGGAAGATTCCATCTCAAAAACAAACAAAAAATGAAAACAAAAACAAAAAACATACAAGGCAAACTTAGAAATTACATATGACAATAAAGACACAACAAGAGAAAAACAAGCCAATATTGCTGATGAACACAGATTAGCAAAATAAATTCAACAGCACATTAAAAATATCATTCACCACGATCAAGTACAATTTAATTCAGGGATACAAGTACGATTCAACGTATGTAAATAATGATACATTTTCTGTATTAGCTAGCTTTCCCATTACTGAGACACAATACACAACAGCCGCAATTTAAAGGAGAGGTTTAATTTGTGTCATAGTATCAGGGTATTCTGTCCACTGTCAACTGGCTCCAAGATAGAGACATCATGGCAAAGTGGTGGCAGAGCAAAGATGTTTAAATCATGGCAACTGAGAAGCAGAGGAGAGAAACAGTGCCAGGGAGGAAAGGGACCAGGGTCATAGTACTCAAATCACACCTCCATATGTACCCAGACACACCCAAAAGTGTGTTTCACTAATCTACTAGGCATTTCTTAATCCAATCAAATTGATATATCACAATTGTTACAATGACATTAACAGAATCAAGCACAAAAATCATATAATGACTGCAACAGATTCAGTAAAGGAATTTGAAAAATTCCACCTCCCTTCATAAGAAAACTTCAACAAATTCAGTACAGAAGGAATATACTATACCTCAAAACAATAAACACTATATATGACAAAATCAGAGCTAATATTATACTGCATAGGGAAAAATTCAAAGCTTTTCTTCTAAGAACTGGAATGAGACATGTATGTCCACTTTCACCACTCTTATTTAAAAATTATTGGAAGTCTTTGCTAAAGCAATGTCACAAGATAAAGAAACAAAGGATATCCAAGCTAGAAAGGAAGAAATCAAACTGTTGTTATCTGGAGACCACATGATCTCATATATAGAAAACTTTAAAGAATTCACC
The DNA here is from genome assembly GCA_004026905.1 of Hystrix cristata. NCBI lineage: Eukaryota > Metazoa > Chordata > Mammalia > Rodentia > Hystricidae > Hystrix > Hystrix cristata. The sequence goes on along the minus strand of PVJO010012765.1, from coordinate 4,279 downwards.
AAAAAGCAGTTGGAATCAATAAAGGAAATCAGCAAAGTCGGGGCAGCAGTGTGAATATAATTAACAATACTGCACATAGTTCTCACAATAGTTAGAAGATTCTGAATCTAAAAATGACAACAAAACAATTTAAGGAGACAGATATTACAAAGTGGGCACTGACTGATTTTTAGTCTATCTTACATTTACAACCATTTACATAGATAATAGGCACAGCCGAACTTTTCAGTTAAAAGGCTTCACAGGAAAACTGAATAGCAGATGATTTAGCATGAGTAATGGGTCAATTATATGGAATTATAATTGTTTCTGTGCATTGGGATTTTATGTTAAACAGGAGAATGTGAGGCAGACCAGCCGCATTTGATTTTAACTGCTATAGCTCGAGTTATCCAAAACATCACGAGAACACTAGAGAAAATGAGAAAATGACAAGAGGTGTGGGAGATGAAAATGATGCTCCCGCAGGAAATTGGGTAACAGATGCAGCTCTCTCTGAGGAACTGATTCGACTTTATGATTTACAGGGAAAGGGAGGCAGCTCTGAGTAAGTCTCTTTCAGAGTTAGACAACTCTCCTTACTTTTCTAGGTGTTGAGAACAGAAAGACAGACGTACTTTTCCATTAAAAAATGCCTGAGGAACCGCGAAGCATTTTTTCAGAACAGCAAAATGTAAGCTTTCTTTAGCTCCTGAATTTAGCTTTTACACTGACAAGTAAACTTTTTATACTATGTCTAAATAAAATGCATGTTAAATCTGTTCAAAACAATAATGGCAAATGCAAGCTGGTGAACAAAACAGAAGACAGAAAGGAAACTTACAAGCTACCTGGTAAGAAATCTGACAGACACAGTGGTAATAGATACACGAAAGCATTTCCCACCAAGCAGCCAATGCGAAGCGGAAGAAGCTAAATCAGACGTTTGAATCTTTACACCACTCTCCACAGAAATTATAAGCCCTTCATGGAAAGCACTGAGGTAATAGTAATGGTAATAAGAGCATCTGAATATGGCTTTATGAGCCATAAAAATCAACTATATTTTCTGAGTACTTACAAAGTATTTTATATGAATTATTTCATTTAATCCTCAACATTACTGAAATATATTCTATTTAGAATTAAGAATATTGAAGATTCAAGACATTAAGGAACATTCTTAAGGTGACAAAAGAGGCAGAACTGAGATTAAAACCCAATTCCTCTCATTCCTGAGCCAAACTGTCATCACTACATTATACTGCTCAAATGAGATACATGCCTATCAAAGTAAGTAAAACATATGGAAGATGTGGCATCTGTAAAATTGAAGGACTTCTGAAATACCACGTTCACTCCTACACATTGTGTTATTCATTTGGTCAATATTCTCCAAAACATGCGTGTATGTGTATATATGAATAAAGCACATTCATCCTTACTACATGTGTTCTAACATAGTCTACCTCTTTAAAATAAAATGCTGGAATTCATTTCATGACCCATGAAATTGCATCTTGCAATTAAAAAAAAAAAATAGCCAGGCATCGTGGTGCATGCCTGTAATCTCAGCACTCAGGAGGCTGAGGCAGAAGGATTGCCACAAATTCAAGACCAGCCTAGACTACAGAGCAATACCCTGTCTCAAAAACAAAAAAACAACAACTACCACCAAAAAAACAAAAAAAAAAAACCTTGCCCTAGAAGACAATAGGTATATGTATGTTTGGAAATACAAGGAAAGGAACATGTACATCCCATGATTCTACACATCCAGAGATCCTGAGAGAGGGTTAAGTGAGATACTTGAGTGGGAAATCACTTGAATCCGTACAAGTGGACATTCGTCAAATACCAGTTACCAGGACACATCCTGCACCATTACGAGACCTCACGGCTTAGAGAAGTAAAGCTATTCTTCTAGCATCACGAGCACTATATGAGCTCCCTACCAGACTTTTCTGAAAAACAGCAGCTAATCCATTTCAAGAAAATGTCTTTTTAATCAGCCATTTTGATGGAAAAATTTCTCAAGTATATTAAATACTGACTTGCCTTCTTAAATGGATTATACAAAACAGAAATTAGTATTGCTCCCAAAGACAGAGTCATAACCAGTGACACATAATGGTAACTTTAGATCTGGTAGACCTTAGAGATCACCTAATTCAAATCACCCATTTTACAGATGAACAAAACCGATACCCCAAGAGGCTGTATAATTTGCCCGAAGTCACATAGTAGGAAGGTCATGGGCTTACCATATATGTTACCACATCTATAACTGTACTATGCTGAACACTATCTCTCAAAAAAATTAGGAATTAGAGGCAGTATCACCTTGCAATTTTGCTCATGTTTGTTATTTTTGTCGTCCTTTCTCTTTTCCCACAATCTTTAGCAACAAAGCTCTTGAAAAGGATCTATGTGCTTATCTCTGCAAGAATAAAGTAAGTTAGCCTATTCCACAACCTGCCTCGGGAGAAACACTCAAAAATACCATGTGGTGTGTCCTTTGAACAAGAAAAGGATGCTGATGGAATTTCCATATAGTTTTCAAAAAGAAGGATTAAATGAAAAGCCTACATTGTCTTAAAGACAGCTTTAGCGACTTGACTGTCAGGAAGTACAAAAGTTCATGAGAAAAGGCAATACAGTAACCTTCACAAGGGCAAGAGACTAGGTCTTAATAAATATAGGTTGACATCCTGAAAAATGAGTGTTTGTTGCTACACTAAATGGTGCTAGGCCACTGAGCTGTTTTCATGGAGGTTTGCAATTTAGAAATTTGTCTCTTCCCTTTCTTATAAAGATAACAACTGCCACTTATACGTCTAATAGCACTCCCCCAAACAGTCTTTGTAAGAGTTGACAACACTCCTTGTATCTTCAAATGCAATGGTACTAACATACTCTGAGCATGCTAAAACTTCCTAAGCATGTCAATATTTTCACATAGCTAGCTTCTATAAATGCATCGTGGCTCTTCTTGAGTTCTTGGTTCTCTGCTGCAGATAATACAGGCTGCTAGTTAAATTACTTCCAATGAGATGTTATATTACTGGGACTACTTCTAACTTAAAACCAAAGATACTTTTTATAGCCCACAAAATTATCATTCAAATAACTTTTTAAATGGAAAATTATTCTGAAAATGAGTACCCAAGCCGAAGGTCACTTTTCTAGACACTTATCACTTCTATCCATTTTTGTCCTCTCTGTTGAGATTCCAGTTGACCTTCTTTTATTCTATGCTCTTCTTTTTCCACAGTTCAAGTACTTCACCTTGCCCCCTCTGCCTTTGGGTGTTCAAGAGATACTTTCCATATTTTCTGATTAGAAGGAAATGGGCAGCTTAACTTAAGAAACTGTAATCAACATTTTATTTTTCCAATAATCTTTTTTTTTTTTTTTTTTTGTGGTGCCGGGGATCGAACTCAGGGCTTTGGGCTTGCAGAGGCAGGCACTCTAATCACTGAGCTAAATCCCCGGCCCTCCAATAAGCTCTTGAAAATAGGATCTTAAGGAAAAACTTTTACCTTGTCTTCAGAACACCAGAATAAAATTAGTCAAGGTAAAAGGGAATTTAAAATATCCTCAGGTGACTGTACTTGATGAAGCAACTGACTTTTAATGATTCTAACTAAAATTTCGCTAAAAGAAAAATTTATCTCCTAGCCTATTTCTTCATATTTCTTATACATACGTGATTAATTTTGCTTCTGTTAATAAAACTGAAACTATGAAATAGTACATTTCCTATGATTTACTCAAAGTAGTATGTTTAATAAAACAAACATTTTAAATGCTTTCAGCAAACTGTTTCAGAAAATAGTGCAAACACATCAAAAATAATTCTAACTAAATGCAATGATTGAAGTTTTGAAATCAATTTGAGAAATGCCTTTAATCCAATTTTTCCACTTTTGATAAAGTAAAAACAAAGTTGTATGTCATAAATTTAAGCAACATGCTTTATAAAACCCAGAATGTATCACTCCTTGATGTCTAAAATTAACTTCAGATAAGCTCTTCTCATACACTGAGAATATTACATTCACTAGAACAAGTCTAAAATGAATCTTTTTCCAAAGCACTTCTGATGCCTTCTGATGCAATTTTCTGGATCGCCTAGGCTCCTCCTACCTCTACCAGCACAGACTCCACCAGGATGGATGTGTTCCTATTTTAAATTTCATCAGAACGCAAAAATATGTATTACAAATTAGGAAGTATTAATGGCATTTAATAAGAATGAATACTCAGTTAAAACTTGGATACAGATAAGAAAAAAAAA
>PVJO010012764.1:0-54216 GCA_004026905.1 Hystrix cristata | reverse complement strand
GGCCCAGATCCCTCTTCATTTCCCCTTTATACCATCTAGAGAATGGGCCGCCCTAGGGTGGATCTTCTACACCCTAGGGTGTAGAATTGCTAAACCAATTTAGTTAAGCTTCTTTTACAAGTTGACACAATCAATCAACCATTACACTTATAAAACAAACTTACACTCATCACACTGATCACACTCATAAAACAAACTTACAGAATAGATAACAGTGTTATTTTAAAGAAAATAACAGTGGCAAGAAATGTTAATAGTTTGTCCAAGATTAACAGGTAGTAAGGCATAGAGCAGGAGTCACGCCTCAGTAGTTTGGTTTCAGGGATCTTTTATGCTTTATTTTCTCCTTAGTGCCTATGAAGTCATCAAACTGAAGGGTTACACCAACTGGGCCATTGGCTTGAGTGTGGCTGACCTTATTGAGTCCATCTTAAAAAATCTGTCCAGGATCCATCCAGTGTCAACCATGGTGAAGGTAAGACAAACTACTACAAAGTAGCGTATGGTTTCCTAGTACAAGATAAAATTACTCTCCACAGTTATTTCTGTATCTCAACACTTATGTGAACTTTTTTCCCTTTCTGCAGATGTCTAGGACAAGAGCTCAGGCTCGCAGAGGCTGACACTCTAGTCATTTTTTTATTACTCTTTATTTCATATGTTATTTGCTTATCGTGAGCTATCATTTACCTTTCATAGCCTTTGATTCCTTAGCAGATTTAGTTTAATTCAAAAGCTATGGAGCAAACACAAAACAGGTAAGTAGAAAATGATGACACAAAAGTAAAATTGGAGTAAAACACTGTGCAAGACAAGTGACTCACCTTCCATAAGTCAGTGCAAAGAGTGAAACCGTAAGGAGGGATGCAGTATAGTAAAAGAAACATGCAGAAGAGATAAATACAGAAGACATGCAGGTAAAAAAGGTGATGTAGGTGTTTGTTTTAAAGTATTACAGAAACTAAAACATAATGGCCAAAATTGCTAATTGCTGAGTCCTAGAGTACATACATAGGAATTAGTTTATTCTGCTTTTGTATATATACAACACTTTCTGAGGTTAAGTTTCTAAAATTTCATTGAAGTAACTTGTTTAATATAACTAAATAATCAGATTAGTTGTATGGTGGAATTGACCTTGTGAATAAATTACCTTATACAAACTGGTAAAGGGCATTTGGGAAACTGCTATTTTTATCTTAAATCTTTCATAATAGTGGCCTCTAGCTAGCACTTAGGGTCTCTTAGATTGTTTATAACCTATTCTCGCCACCTGTTAAATACCTAGCACCTGTTAAATTTCCTCCTTAACTATCTGTGAGAAACTTAAGGTTTTATACAAGGTAATCCATGAAGAGTCACAAGTGAAAGTCATTTAATTTGAAGATTTCATTCATCGCATTTTATTAAAGTGTATCCAAGCAGAGAGCACTATTCATTAAAACACAGTTAGAAAAATTCATTACAATCCTTATTCTTACCACTATTTGGTTTTATCATGGTGTATGTTGCATAGTCTATGTGTAAAAACTACAGTGGTGCTTCCGTTCACGAACTTGATTGCACAATTTGGTCCCAAACCAAATTGGTTGCGAACCGAATCAAGTTCAGTGCTAAGGTGCAATGTTGACCTTATGGGGAAATTGGATTCAATTCACAAGTAATTTGTTTGTGGCCAGAATGGTGGAAAGAATAAAGTTCATGAGCCAAGGTACCATTATACCCTAAAAGATAAGGATGGGGAAACAGGGACTTGTAAGTGATGAAAATTTGGTTAGAGAACGAGGGTGCGCTCATCAGACTCTCCGGAGTTCTTTCTGTTCCTAGCTGCTACCACCACCCCTCCGAGGGTCCCGTGTCTGAGCGTAAACGCCTTTCTGCTGCCCCTGCAGGGAATGTACAGCATTGAGAACGAAGTCTTCCTCAGTCTCCCTTGCGTCTTGAACGCTCGGGGATTAACCAGCGTTATCAACCAGAAGCTGAAGGATGAAGAGGTTGCCCAGCTCAAGAAAAGTGCAGATACCCTGTGGGACATCCAGAAGGACCTGAAAGACCTGTGACTGCTGTGTTCTAGGCTGTAGAAGTTTAAAAATGACCGTGCGATTAACCCTGAGCCTTTAGCCTTCGACCGTGTACGTGGGTTGCAGTTTGCTTTTTCCTTACTATCTGATAGATGCTCACAGAATCAAAGCTTAGGCTTGGATTAATGCTTGCAATTATGAGCTCTTGAACAAATAAAATTAACTATTGTAGTGTGCTTCTGTCTCTGGGATTCCTTCTTCAGTGGTTTCTGAAAGATTTGAGTCATTAAATGCCCCTGAATTCCAGCAGCATCTATGTCTGCAACATCATCTGTGCTACATCATCTGTACTCTTAACGCCAAGCAGCGCGACAATTCTGTGACAGCAAATGTTCTAATTTTGTTGACCTGAGAATATGGTTACTGTTTTAAGGCTACAGCTGAGGAAGTTATAGTGGGTGTCAGTTATGTAACTTTTATAAGGAAGTCCATTTTGCTTCTCTAAAAGGAATTCCTAAAACAAAGCTTTGTAAACTTGGAATTAACTTTGTTACACTTAGTCCTCTTTGATAGTGGAAGAAAACGGAAGTTTGGGCTGAATCCTTCAAACCCTGGCTCCTGGAAGACAGCGTAATATGGGCATTTAGGAGGGACGTCAAGCAGCATCCCTTTAACAAAGAATTTCAAATTTACATGTACTATCTAGGGTTCAGTTTAAAGAGTGATAAAAAATGGCATCTGGCATCACATGATGCTGAGTTTGAATGTCAGCCCTATTAATGATCAACTGTGATCTTGGGCAAGTTGGTTGCTAGACCTAACAGCTCCTAAGCTTCAATTCCTTTGCCCATGAAATGGTGATAATAATGGCACCTCTTCGATATGAGTTACATAAATTGAACAAGAAAAAAATAAGTAATACCCTTAGCAAGAGGTTTGTTTCATGGATACGAAGTCATCTGAGCCATGGCCACTATCCTATAAAGTCGTATTTCTTAACCTTAGCACTGTTGACATTTTTGGGCTGGATGGTTCTCTGCTGGACACAAAGGATACACTGCAAGTTGTTTGAAGTATCCCCAACATTCTCCCAGTGAGTGTCTCCCGCCAGGGCGATAAGCAGAGACATTTCCAGATGTTCCTGGGAGGAAAGTCACCGCTGACCAAGAGCCATTGCTCTCAGTTGTGCCGATGTCACAGGCACTAAACGGAGACAGTATTCGACCCAGGCCCCGTCGCTTCCCAATCTGCACAATTACCGTCTGTTGTCCTGCAGCAAACATTAGTAAATTACCACCCTTACATCTTTAGAAAGTAAAAATGAAATCTTGAATGCTTCTGAGTATGTGAGAACTTATGTTTTATGGAAAGACAGGTATTAAATTCCTTTTTCAGATCACATTTCCAGAATTACTGTTTGTTGGTACCACAGTCATTTCTAGATGTAAAGAGAAAATTTATGACTCTAGTTCTTTATTCTAGTTTCTTCTACGTAAATACTAAATTTATAATAAGCCAATCATTTCCAAGCTTGAATTACATGGACTAGTTTTAAATGGTTTGAATTTTGTCAGGAACAGGAAAATCTGTTATATGTGGAGGAAGATAAGGGCCTCAACATAAATTTGTCAACTTATTTTGCTAAAAAAGGCCATGGGAAAAGTAACATTTTCTTACCATCATGTAAATGAATAGGGTTTTTTGAGGTGGGGTCTCACTGTGTAACCCAGGGTGGCTTAAAACTTGGGATCCTCCACCTCAGCCTTCCATGTTGGAATTACAGGTGTGCGTTGTGCCCAGCAAGAAACATTTTAATATGAAATAATGGGAACTCCATCTCTATGAGTTGTCCTGGACAATGAGCAGAAAAGCAAAACTCAGGATGACAGAGGTAAGAGATGAAGACTGATAGTCTTTAGTATTCATGGAGCTCCGCTACCAGGTATGGACTTCCTACTTCTTAATTTTGTCTACATTAAGCAGAAATAAATTCCGACTGCTGTTTTTATCTTTGTCCCAGCTAAACAAGTCTGGTTCCAAGCTGCACACTTTAAAACTATTGGGATAACCAGTCATCCAGCAATGTACCTATTAACAGGTAACTTAATGTAGTTGATGAGATGTACAGAATGACAAACAGCAAAGCAAAGTGCTAAAATCAAGAAAAGGCCTGAGTTCCCAAATTTTCAGTTGGAGTACTTCAGTTATTCTCTGTAAAAAATAAGGAAAATAGAACTGCAAATACTCCCTGGGAAGAAAGTAATTGCCCAGATTCAAATATTCCATGAGTCGTTCCATTTGTAAAAACTACACACACTGATTCAGACTGACATTGTTTATCCATATAGCTACTTTTGTGAGTGTACACCCATGTGTGTGGTACCAGGGATTGAAGCCAGGGCTTTCATACTGAGCTAAGGCTCCAGCCCATTTTTTATTTTTTATTTTTCATTTTGAGACAGAGTCTTCCTAAATCACAGGGGCCTGGGTTGGGCTGGAATTTTTGACCCTCTGGCCTCGGCCTCCCAGAGTACTGGGATTGCAGGTGTGCACCACCACGGCTGGCCCATAAAGGTACTTCTATCTCACATGAGTCTAGAATTGAAAGTGATCTTTGCCTAAGTTGTTTTACAGAAGAGAAACAGACCCAAGTACTTTGGTGGGTTGATTGGCTAGTATTTCCTCAAACTGGCTAAAACAAACCAAAAGGGGGGGGTGGGGGTGGATGATGGTGGGATTATTGACGTACCTAACTGAAAAGCCTAAGAGTGGAACTGGCATTAAGAAAAACTGTTCAAGGACCAAAAAAAAAAAAAAGTCAAGGTTATGAAATTTTTCTCCAACTCTGTGTAACTCTTTTCTGTACGTATGGTAGTTATGTTAATTTTTTTAAAGAGAAAACATTTTGTGGTATCTCCTCGCAAAGTTAAAAGCAGGAAGATCCCTCATCCTTTTTAATAAGGGATCTTACAACCACAAAGGCCATTCTTTTAAAAATCGAATCATTTAAAACATTTTAAAAATGTAAGAGAAGCAGGCTTGTTAGGCATATGCAGCTAACATGTCAACCTGCTACAGTAACGACTTCTGGGAATTATCTGCTTCTGAAATCTCAGGTGGAAAAAGATCCGGGCAATTTTTAAGCGGCGGTGTTGCTCGGGGGACAGAGCAGGTCACAGGAACTATAGCTGCAAGTTCTGAAAACATGGACACAAAGATGATTTCAGATACAAAACAGAGCCCCAGAAGAACCTCGCTTACGATGTTACTGGGACGGTATAGAAGCTCATCAAATCCTTGATATGCTAAGATTACAGGACAGTCATCTTTCAAAAGTACTTCATCCGGGGCCATTAGGAGATCATTATCTGTGGAGTTAACTGTGGCCAAGAACCAAGAGGGGCTTCGTCATACCTTCACTGACTGTTCTCCAGAGAACGTCCCGATCTCTGGAAAAGTAGCCTTCCCAACGCCAGAAAAATCTTCAGCCAGCCAAAACCCAAGGCAACATCCATCCAGAGAACAGGTGTATGTTCATTTAATTCTCGGTTTCTGTGTGGTGATAAATTGTCTATAGCAATTCCAGTTTTATAGCCTCATTTTATTTTTAGGACTAATAGGAAACTGTACCCAATGTTTTCATCAGAAACTCCAGTAAATAGCTCACTGCCTCATTCTGGCTCTCATTGGATAAAATTCACCCCCTGAACCTTCCCTGGCCTGGGAGATACAGTGTTCTCCTTGGCTGGTAACTTGCCTTTTCTTGAGCCAAAGCCCATGAGCAGAGGGTAGAGGAAGGGATGGGAACCAGGAAAAAATTACAGGCATTATCTCCAGTCATGGGGAGAAATAGATACTGGGTGATAAAACAACAAAAACATCAATAGTTGTTCTTTCTTTTGGGGAAGCAAGAACCAGACTCCTCAAATCTCGATGTGCAAACTGCAATTCTTTTCATCTCCCTATTTTAATGCTTCCCAGTAACTGTGTAATAAAAGCTTTCTATTATATCTAGATTCTTTCTTAGTGAATTTTGTTTGTTTGTTTGCTTTAGGTTGAATGTAGATCTTGGGGACAGGAATTATATACGTTTTTTATTCTCATATGTCTTCAGCCTGATCCCTGTTATTACTGGAGCTCCAGAAATGCGAGTCCTGCATTTGCAAACTGAGAACTCAGGGGAAGCAGGCATTTCTTACCTAGTTTTGGAACACACAACTCTGTGAACAAAATTAAGGAAAGAATTATTAGAGGAAGCCATATGTATTAGTTACCTTTCTAGAGTCAATGGTTTGCCAGAGAGCAGATTAATACAGGACATTCACACATTACAACATTCACACACACAAGCCAAATGCAGGAAGAGTGCAGAACGTCCACGCACTGGAGACCCAAAAGATCCAATCAAGAGCTGGGAGCGCACGGCAGTGTCCCGTGTACATCCGTGTCTGCACTGAAAGGCTGAAGAGATCTATACTGGAGCCAGCGTACGACACTCAGAGCGGAGAAGACCAGAACTCCCCTGAAGCCAATAGCAGCCATCCCCGTGAGAGCAAGGCCCGGAGCTCCTCTGATGAGAACAGCCGAGTTCATTTAAGGAAACCAGATGCAGCAGAGCTTGTCCTGGGAAGCTTCTCCTATCTTCTGCTCTGTTCTCCTTTGTGTTAGCAACGATCCTCAGGTGGATCCTCTATGCCCAGAACCCACCAACTCAGTCCAGCTGGGTGTTTGTGCTCCAGTTCCCCACAATAAATCCACAACACCATAACATATTAGTCAATAAACAAACGTTTATTGAGTATAAGTAACTCGTCTGGTTGCTATGGTAGAAATAAGATGGAGTCCATGTCTTCAAGGAAACAAGACATATAAATGGTCTTATTTATATGTTTACTATAGTAAACAGGGCAGTACACTACTGGCCAAATGATAGACTTCAGAAAGCAGTGCAGTGGTAAAACACCAAGTGTCATGACAATTCTGAAAGCCAAATCTTGCAGATTAAGAGAGTTTTAATGGAAATAATTTAGAAAAATAGGATTTATATAAATGGACAGGACTTTAAAAGCATGAATGGAAAAAGGCTTAGTATACATGTCTCACACCCTAAACTAGGACAACTCTACATGGATCAAGGCTTTAAATGCAGAAAGAAAAAAAGAAAGTAAGTTCTAAAAGAAAAACGTATGGTGGATCTTTTCATTACCTTGACATTTAGAAGGATTTTTTCTTAAATTTAAAAAATTTTTTTTATTAGTACATATTTATAGTATATAATGATTATATTAATTTCAGGGAGAAAGATTTTTCTTAGATTCAAAGTCTAGAATTATTAGGGTAGGCCTGGTTAGCTTATACCACAGAAACAGAACTTCTTTTTGAGAAAATAATCAAATTCAAAAGACAATAATCAGTGAGGCAAAAATACTAACTTATAACTCAGGCAAAGAGTGAACTGTCCTATTGTGTGAAAAATTCTTGAAAACCGAAAGTCAAGCATGGTGGCACATGCCTGTAATATCAGCACCCCGGAGGCTGAGACAGAAGATCAAAAATTAAGAATCTAGCCCGAGCCACTCAGTAACTTACTGAGATTTTGTCTCGAAATTAAAAAAAAAAAAATCTTAGAAATTGATTTAGAAATGCTGTAGGAAAAAGTCAAAGGGATGTGAATAAACAGGTCATTAAAAAACAAATCAAGTTGCTATATATGTGGAAAAATTCATAAGAAGTGCAAATTAAAAGTATACTGATAGGCGATTTTTCACTTAAGAGAATAAGAAAAATGCAAAAGTCTGATAATATACTCTATTATTCGTAGGTAAATAGAACTCATAAATTGCAGGAAAGAGCATGAATGGATCTAACCCTTATGGAGGGCAATGTAGCAGTATCTATAAAGCATGCGCCTTATGACTCAGCGCCATGCTGGGGAATGAATCCTACACACTCTCACAAGAACAGCAGACTGCGGTCAGGCTGAATTGTAATAACAGGAAAGATAGCAAAGCAACTGACATGTCTACCTCCAGGGACTGTTAAAGTTTTTCTGTTTATTCAGTGGAACACTATCCCATTGTACAAAAGAGTGAACATGTTCTGTACATAGCAACTCAGGAAGATGTGTGATAAGTGAAAAGAGTAGGGTGCAGAGACACTGAGGGAGATAAAGAATATATTTTGTGTTTGATTGCATATACATTGGAAAGTGTCAGGCTACAAAAAGTCTATGTATCTTTAAAGTTCATGGTGTGGTATCGGCGGGGGAAGGGAGAATTGTGAGCCCCTGGCAGATGGAAAGGAGCATTATAAGGTAAAAATTGTCTCCTTTTTGGCTTTCGAACCAGGTAAACAAGTTGTTTACTAATTTTTAAAAAAGAAATGTTGGAAAGTCCTTTCAAGGAGGCATGTATGAGTCAAAAATAATAGCAGATCCTTTGAAATCTTCAGAAATTCTGATAGATTGTCTTCTTGCTTTTTTTCCACCCTCCTGCACTGTGAAAAAGTAACAACTTCTTTACTTTTATGGTGTGTCCTTTACAAACATTCTGTAAGCTCATTCTGAAAACTCATTCTGAATGCTTCCCCTCAAAGTTCTTGTCCGCATCATGAAATAAAGCAACCCGTGACAATCAGGTCATTAAACTGCAAGACCTGTTCGCCATTGTTCATAGAAGTTAAGGCTCACAATGTTTTTCGAGGTCAAGTCATTCTTTTCTCTTTAGGAAAGTCTGAAATTCTATTAAATGTGACAAGTATATTTTCATCATATCACATAATACAGAATAGTCATAGCAAATAATTCTGCTTCCCTTTTCAAGCCCATCAAACAGGTTGTATCTGAATAGATGCAACATTTCACGGTGAACTGAGTGTAGCATTGAGACATTTGTTTATTTCTAGATTATTAGCTCGAAACTCAATGATTGTTCTCTTTAAATATCCTGCATTAACTTACCTGCGCTCAGACAATATAGGTCAGACATTACAATGTCAGAATTAATAGGTTTAACAGTTTTGAATGGAGATAAACAAATTCTTGTGTCCCTAAGATACAGATTTAACTAAATTTATTTTGGAAAAACCAAGAAATTTTCTTACGAGAGACCAGCTACATGGCTGATGAGATTATTCTAAAATGACTCTGGGAGAATCGTTCAGGAGGTGAGGATGACTCACATCCCGGGTTATCACTTGTTTGCTCTACTGACGTGGTGTTTGGCCACCACCATTGCCAAACCCTGGGGGTTGCCAGGCAAGTCCTCATGGCTGTCAGGAGCGAGGCGGTGGCCTGGAAATCGCACCTCCCACCTGTGCCTGCTTCTCAACTCATGCCAAGGCTCCGGTGGTCATTTCTAATCAGCTACATTATTCTAAGAACAATGAATAGGCTATTTTTAACAGCTGACAAAAATAACACATACATATTAACCAAAGGCTTTGCAAGGAAGTATCATGAGCTGTTCATTTAAAATCTAACAGTTATAATTTGTTTCTATCCTTAATAATAATGTGCAAGCAGGGTGGGAGAGAAGCCTTCTAGCATGACACTCAACACAGCCATTTATTTGTTTGTTTGTTTGTTTGTTTTTTGAGACAGGGTCTCACTAGGTAGTTCAGGCTGCCCTTGAACTCACTATGCAGCTCAGGCTGGCCTCAAACACATGGCGATTCTTCTGCCTAAATCATTTTAAAAACAAAAATGTGGAGCTGGGGATTTAGAGCAGTGGTTAGAGTGCTTGTCTTGCAAGTATGAGGCTCTGAGTTCGATCCCCAGCACCAACAAAATAAAAATAAAAAAACCCTGAAAATGTATCTGGGCATTTAAATGGTAAAACTGGTATTTTGAAGAACTACTGAGAAACTGATATTTTAAAAATCTGTGGACATTGCAAGTAGAATCAGAGAAACAATTTCCTACTTTATGTGGACTAATAGGAGTCTGAGACAAATTTTAAGGCCAGTTGATACTGCAAAAAAGTTTAAGTTATGGCAGTATCTAGTTTTAACCTTATTTCCGGATGTGTTTTATCGCTGCTCTTTTTTTTTTATTTTTTAACTCACTCATATCATTATCCAATGGATCATGGTAAGCAATTTGAAATATTGTGTTAAGAATGCAGAGTGTGTGAAATAAAGTCACACGAAAAGCAGCAACAGCCAACATCTCTAAACTTTTGCTGAGTATTACGCTCCTGCTCCACGCATTGAGATGGGGTTGAAAAGTCGAAAACAATTCAACTTCACCTTCATCTGGCTTGACATCGAGGAGAAACGGATGCAAACACTAAACATCATTATGAAATGTACTGTGACAAATGCAGTAATGAGTATGCTCTAGACAATAAGGGCACATTTAGGAGAAATATATAGCATAACCCCTGGGGGTGGATCTTAGGAAAACTTGATTCAGGGGACATAGAGAACGAAAGAGGAGTTGGCCAGCTATGGGATGAGCCGATGGACAGACCATTCCTGGCAGAAGGGACGCAATACTTACCAGCAGAGGAGGAGAAGCAGGCCACAGCGGGGTACAGACGGTTCGATGTCACTGGGAAGCACCGGGTTGTGGTTTGAGTGTTGGACGATAAGGCAGGAGCAGGTGGCAGGGGCCCCTTCCACAGAGATTAGTCACGTGATAAAGCTTTGCTGGTGCCACATTGAGCACTCAAGATCTACCAAGGAGTACTGGCAACATGACATGACTTGAATATTATGACTTTTCAAGTTAATTGGATTTCTGAAAAATGTTCCACCTTTGGAGAAAGAGAGTCACCGATGTATAAAACATGAATAATGTCTTCCTTCATTCCTTCATCTGGGAATCAACCGCTCTGACAAGATTATGTGTGGAGATGCTTGCCCAAAGTATTTTAAAGTAATTTTAAGTATTTTACATAAGTTGAGCCTCACTCAACTTGGCAGAGAATGTCAGGAAAGTGTGCCATGTAGTTCAGTATTTCCGACCTCTGCTCTGACTTCCCTGCCCAGGAACACGGCTCGGAGAAATGTGAGTCTAGCTAGCAGCCAGCTGATGGTGTGTTGAGCTGAGGATATGGCAGGCCTGCTATGTAGCCAACTTCACACATCTGGATTGTGATTCTTGAATTCTGAGCCAAAGCAGGATTGGGCAGACACTGTACCAAGGGTAATCATGAAAGATTTTATTTAATCCTCACAACATCCTCATGCTGTAAATATCATTGTTTCTGTTTTATACAGTCCAGCAAGTAGTCCACCTCTAACGGAGATTGGCCTGGCTTAGGAGCTCTCACTTACAGCAATTTCACTATGCTACTTCTGCAACAACCAACTATAAACTGAAAAGTCTCATCGGGGTTTTGTTTTGTTTTGTTTTGTCCAGACTTAATTTTTGAGTTTAGCTGGTTAACTTGCTTTCTCCCAGTGGGCTATCCCCCCCTTGCCTTCTCTTGCCCCCCAAGTCCCATTCTTTCACCTTTTCATCCACAGAGGCTAAAGCTACCCTTCCAAGTCACTTCATCTTGAGTACTTAGGGAAAGGAATTCAAAATGAAACCAGAAAAGATAGCTTAGCAAAACTAAAGCTCTCTTCCAGAACAAAATTCCTGTGTTTGAGTGAGGCTCAACTTATGCTGCACTGAAATGTCAACAGTCAAGGTCAAAAATCCCTGTTATAATCAACGTTGTGAGTGCCCAACGTCAGCTTAGATTGTGAGGTTAATTTAAGGAAAATTACATCCTCTATCTTTGGTGGCTTCAGGATCAGTAATTCCGAAGTGCATAGAAACAAATAAAAACAAAGGCTTAAGATTCCTGTGTTTCCGGAGACCTGACTGTTGATGTAAATAAGTGACACAGTCCCATGAAAACTGGGGCAACAGTGGTGATCCAGCTCCAGCTCTTTAATGCCGTAAGGGCATGCAAATGGCACCCACAGTAGCCAGATATGATTTTTCTTTAACAGAAATCCAAAGTCTTAAGAAAATTTCTCTCTTTTGAGAAATAATTGCCCCTTTTGTGACAGTGCTGTATGTAGTAAGTAAAAGCCGGCGTACCATGTTGGGGAATCTACCTTCAAAGTGGTACCTTGGGGAGCTTTGCAGCTGTACTCCACCCACCCTGCGCTCCTTCCGTTACCAGCTGTGTCCCAGAACTCTCCTCTGGTCTCTCAATCTCATTATGTCTAACATTGAAGTCGTTATCTAAAACCTCAAGATGTGTTTTCCCTCAGATCCTTCTTATATTAGTCTACTAAGTGACCATCCACTTAGCTGTCCAAACTAGAAACCTGTACTACAAACATGAGGTAATAAATTTGTAATTAAAATAAATGCAACAAAAAAAATCCCCAAACCCAAAAAACCATGGAGCCTGGGTATTGACACTTGCTTTTGTACACCCCATCAACTGCACACCTGGCAATTGGGAACACACCCTCCTGCCTGCTTCTCTCTGATCCCGCGACTATCGCTCTAGGATAAACCTCCACCATCGCTGGCTCAGACACATTGGAATCGTTTTTCCTGATGCTGTGTTCTACGGTTAGTGTACAAGACGGAAGTTCTGGTCAAAAATATGTGTCAACTCATAAACGCATTCTGCAGCGAGAGACTCAGACTAAGATCAGCCGTGGGACTGTGGCCTCCTTCATTCTAGGGCAGCCTCCCTTCGTTGAATACACTCTTCCAGGCTAGTACAGCTTCTCTTGTTTTTCTGTCTTCTCTTTATCCTGCAGATAGAATTTAATTTGCAGATGTTAAACATTCATATCATGCATCTCCAAAATGCTACAAACTCACTGTTTTAAATTTCATCCCTCCCTAAGCCATTCTCTACTGTGCAGTAAGACTGACCTTTGGAAACTGCAGATCTTTAGAAAGAGTCATTGTTCAAATCATTGTCAGATCTCTACAAAATGTCCCTGAGAAATTCACTCTGGTATGGTTTGTTCCAAGTTTTTATCAGACGTACAAGGATAAGCTTGTAATTTCTGGGCTTTGCTATTTGTGTATTGTATTTCAACTTGAACATTCAAAATATGTAGAAATGCAAAAATGCAAATGTTATCATGGCTTTTCTTGTTATTAGGAGAAATGGGAAATTCTTTTTTTTTTAACTTTTTTTTTTTTTTTTGGTAGTGCCAGGGATCGAACTCAGGCCCTTGTGCTTACAAGGCAAGCACTCTAATCACTGAGCTAAATCCCCAGCCCCAGAAATGGGAAATTCTTGGCAGCCCCTTTCTACTTCTTTAAATTAACCCCTACATCTTTTTCTACCTCAGTTTCCCTGACTCTAAGCATATTAATTTTTAAATGTCTCAAATTTATCATTTTTATATCTATTAGTTTTTGCTTGTGCTACTTCCTCATAGGGAACCCTCTTATGTCCTTAGATTTCCCCCCGTATTTATCTTTAAGTACAAGTTTCTTGGACAGGTCAGTCGATACTCTAGATTGGGTTACTTTTATGGTTACATACTCTCACATACCCTCTGCTTTATTCAACACCCTCAACGTCCTTTAATTACGTCTTTTAATACTGCTGGGGCTTGAACCAATGACCTCATGCACATTAGGGTACCATTGCCCCAACTCCTTTTATTATTAGTCTAGTATGTAGCTTCCCTCCTAGAATGTGAATTTCATGAGTGTAAAAACCATGGTTGGAGGGAAAGGAATAACAACCATCAAAAAAGAATTAAGAATTGTGTTACGTACATGTACAAATTCCCCACCAAGAACATGATCATTACGTACTGCAAACATGAAACGTGTACTAACAAAGACTCATGATCATAGTGGCTGACATGTCACATTTCATTCTTCATTCTAATCCAGTTTCTGTGGCCACAACATTAACACATGCATAATAGTGTCCATAAAACAGAGCAGTTGAGAACACAGAAATGAAATATGCAGGGATGCCACATTGGGAAACAAAGGTACCCTATTCATTGCTGCTTTTATAACATTTGTTGCTGCTTGTATAACAGTCAGAAGAAAATAGGAGATAATTCACGGACGGTACAAAATTTTACATTGTAGAATTTGGGACTGATATGCAGGTTTATAACCTTGATCTCCAAGCCTGCTCTCCTCCTCTTCTTTTTCTTTTTTCTTGACCCTGATCCTGGGGATTGAACCAGGGCCTCTCATAGGCTAGGCAAGTGCTAGACCCCTAAGCTAGTCCTCAGCCCTTTTTTATTTTTTATTCTGAGACACGGTCTCACTAAGTTGCCTATACCAGCCTTGAACTTGGAGCCCTCCTTCCTAAAGCCTTCCAGTGTCTTCCTATTACAACCAGGATAAAAATCTAAGCTCTCAGCTAGCTGCTGTATAGTCCCTGCTTTCTTCTGACCTCATTCTCTCCAAAGTTCTGTTCATTCACTAAGCCTTGAGTTCCAAGAACACTGGTCTTTTTTCTGTCCCTGTAAGAATCCAAAGTTTTGCTATGACTTCTCCCAGATTTTCAAATGGTTTCATTTCCTAATCATTTATGTCCTAATTCAAATATCACTTTCTCAAAGGCATTTTTCTGGACCTCTTCAGCTAAAGCACTTATTTCTATTCAATGACATTTTGCAATCTTTTCCAGAAACTTAGTTGCACCTTACACAACATCTGTTATTTACGAGAGTAATATTTCTATGTCCACATGAAGGTAGAGACTTGTCTACTGTTTTCTGAAAATATCCTCCGCAGCTAGAATAGCACCACATAGTAGGTCCTCCATAAATGTGTTAACTGAATTATTTTGGATATGCAGGTATAAGCTAATCAAACCTTAGAAGTCCTGAAGGCTTCCAGGAAGAGTCCAAGGTGTCAAAGCAAACGTGTGGTTTTCTAAATGTATCTACTGACCTCTACTGGAAGGCTTACCATGGAAACCACAAACAAGTCCTCCCTTTTTCCTCGTCGCCCTCTCACCTCTTTACTGAATGGCAAAAAGTAAGCGTGGCTGTGAAATTATGTTTCAGGGTCTTTTGAGCATCCTCCTGCCTTTGAGAAACCCCATTTCCTTGCTGCCCTCTCATCTGTTCTTTCTGCTGCTAGATCATTCATTTACGCCTTTAGCATAAATCCTAGAGGAAAAAATATTCAGGCATTTGGAAAGCAGAGGAATTTTCCTGATTCCTTTCCAAATCTTATTGCAGAAATGACTGACTTTTGCTGAAATCATAGCAGAACAATGAAACTTCAGATAGATAACCTGGGAGGTGAAGCTGTGGACACATTTCCTGGGATGTCGCTTAGTTCCCTTCTCTTGACTTAAGAAGCAATTTTGGAAATGATATTTACCAATAAAAAGCAAAGAACTGGCGAAAGGTGCCCTCATATTGAGAATAACAGTTTCATAAGAGTGTCATAAGTCAGCACTGAGTGATCACTAGGAGATCATGTGTTGTCTAGAATGTTGCTACTTGACACAAAAAAGTCAAGTGGGAACCGAGGACCAGGGAATTGGGAAAGCTGTGATTTCCACAAAGTGGAAATCTGTGAAACATCGTGAACTGATATGATTAAAGTTCTGATAGCTGTTTTTCTCATCCTGTGTGTGGTGGGTCTGTGGATATGGACTAGTGCAGAAAATTTGTGGAACACAAATAAACCAAAAGACCATGAAGGGATTCATCATAATCACTACCCCTTAAAGACAATCATAAAATTTTAGGATGGAGCCTTCTAATCTTTTGCTTAATCTATTCTAGTATTTTATTCATATACATGTCACAAGTAGAATGATTTTATATATATATGACATTGATTCAGACATACTATTTATTTTACTTTATATCTTCAGCATTTTAGTTTAGTACATTATGAAACATATTTATTGATCTAAAGTCATTTTTCCCAAAAATGTTTAATGTAAGTATTTGAACAGGTAATAAATGTGCATGGTACGATGCAGAAAAATTTTTAAAAGTAATCTCTTTTTTACTCTTTTTAACTCCAATGGCAATTGCTGCTACTAAAAGAAGGATTTAATAAACCACCGTATGCATTATAAATAAGGCTGAGCATTGCTAAAATGGTTAGCATAGTGCCAGGCACTACATTGATTTCCTTATATGAATTATTTCATTCTTAATAAGAAAGTTAAAGCTTCGTTAAAACATTGGCTATAAGTGGCTGGCTGAGCTCCACTCTAGACCAAGCTCTTGATACATGACACATACTAAAAATGAATGAATCACTCTGGCGGAGGCTGGATGTGAATCTGTTCTGCTGTGGCCTGTTCAGTCCTGGAAGGATCAGTGTCAACGTTGCTGAGATGAAAGAGCGTGAGCTTGCCATTGCTGTTACCGCCCAATCATCCTTTTCTCCTTAATGTGTCCTTCTGTTTGGTTTTATTGGAACTTGTATTTGCAGAACGCTCAGAAGTTAAGTCAACACAAACGCATCATTACGTAAGAAGACACACTCACTTTGACAACGTGGCCTCACAGCTTTGCTATTTTAGTATTTTTTTAAATTAGCCTTATAACTTTTTTTTCACAACTCAAGCAAATGGATAATAAAGTGTGTACTTAAACTTACACTTAAAGATAAGACAAACATGTCGCTGAATCATGGAAAATAGTTACTGTATTTAATTCATATATATTTATTAATATCATATAATGAAATATGGTTTTACTCGTGTCACTAAAACAAGCTTAAGTCAATTAGACCAACTACATGGAAAATGGCTAAGGACCTAATAAAACATTCTAATATAGTATTAACAAGTAACAAATTAAATTCTGCTTATAAATCTTTTTTCTTTGGGAGGTATTAGGGTTCAAACCCAGGGCCTTACACATGCTAGGCTAATGCAGTACCACTGAGCGCTACATCCTCAGTTCGCTTACAATTTTTATTTTGAAACAAGGTCTTGCTAGACTTCCAAGACTGGCTTCAAACTCCCAACGCTCCTGCCTCAGCCTCCTAAGTAATTGGGATTGCAGGCTTGCACCACTGCACCCAGCTTAAATAATATTTGGTATGAGTGTCAATTCTGCTGCTCTATAGTGTAATGTAAAAATGTTGACTATAATCTGTAAAGTAAGACAAAATGTCCTCATTCCTTTTAGGAAAAATATAGGGTTGTGTATGCATAATACATTGGCACTTATGTACATACAAATACATGGGAAAGCATATATGTGGGTTTATTTGCAATGTAATCCTGGTGGTACCTTAGAACCTAGGTTCTTTGCAACTCTCTTCCCTTGTTTGAATACTTTCACATCCACTGAATTAATCTACATCGATTTGATTATACAACTGCGACTAAAATTAATTTCCACTCCCCCATTAAAACATGGACTGATGATCACTGATCTGTTAAAATTACATTCTTTATAAACAGTATCCAAAGATACACTGAGATTTATGCTTTCTCATATGGAAATAAAAAACCTTTTAAGGAAAGGAGGATCAAGATCTATGCCTATCATCAAAATTCAATTTGTAAGTGTGGAAGGAAATAGCTGGGTATAATTTCTTTAGAGCTCCAGAAAGAGACATCAAAAGAAAGAGGGTGGGACGCCCAAAATAATTTAAAGCTAGAAATTCATCTCAATCAATTCTGTAACAATCTGAGACTTCATGAGGGGGTTGCTAATCCTGGGTGGCTGCAGAAATGACGAAATAAACAGTGCAATAGTGTGAAGTTGGAGTTTGGTCAGAAGGACAGAGCTAGAGGGCTGGCCGTGCCTTATGCTCAGCCTAGCCCAGGGGTGCCTGCCCAGTCCCAGAACCAGAGGATTTTATTGGTTGCTCTGGGTGGTTTGGGCAGATAGTATTTAGGGCTTCTGTCCTCACTGGGCCTGCCCAGAAGGATTGCGGAAATCGCTGCGATTTCTCGTCTCCCAGGAGCTCTGTTGGAAGCGTAAGAGATTTCATTCTGCGGCTTTACTCCTCCAAAGAGTTACCAAAGCCCAACACCTTCAGGATCTAAGTTGCTGTAGTTCGGCTCGCCTCGCCTGGGATTGCAATTAATTGAAATCAAGATTCGACAAGGTGTCGGAGGACTGGAAGGAGAATGCTGCGAGGCCGATCCTTATCTGTGACGTCCCTGAGCGGGCTTCCTCAGTGGGAAGCTGACAGACTTCCTGTGGAAGATTTACTGCTTTTCGAAGTTTCCTGGGAAGTGACCAATAAAGGTGCGTAATGTTCCCTGGGTTGCTAAAGCGCACAGATTAGGACTTTGCAGGTGTCTCCAGCAATCTTGAATTGCCAGCAATTGAGGCCCGTGTTCAAACTGAATCCTAGTTAACTTTATGTTACGTTGAACGTTGTCTTTCTTAGCCGTCAATGAAAACTTAGACTGGTGGTTGTGTTTAAAGGGAGAAAGCTGAAAATATTAGTCATTGCCAGAGAATGTGAGATTAAATTAAAATTTTAAATCCATGTTATAACAAAATAGGATTAAAAAATTTGTTTACCTTTTATGTTTTGTGATTTTTCTCAACCAAAGACACGTAATTAAGTACTTTATTTTAGGGAGTGTTATATGTAATCAGGACCAATTAGAAATTTTAACTCTACATTCTTTAAGTATATGGAATATTTATTAACCAAGATTAATTTGAAATGAACATTTTTAATCTAGAAGCTGCTCAGAAGGCATAATATTACAATTTTTCTTCAATGTATATGTGTATAGAAATTATACATAAGGAAGGAAATCAAATTGGTCAAAACGAAATAATTTCTTCTAAGGTATAACTTCATTTGTGCTGGATTGGAGAAGGCAACCTAAATGAACTTCATTATAAAAACAATCCCTGTATGTTCTCTAGTTTAAATATGTCAAGACATCAAGGGACTATTAATAAAGAAAGGGTATTGGTTCTGGAGACTGAGTTCTTCAAGTTCTTGAGGGACCAGGCTGAGAGACTCGTGGGTAGAAGGCAGTGGCAATCTGTAATTGGGAGGATCTCTGATGCTAACATGATGTCATACCTTACTTCATCCTTTTGGCTAACCAGAACCAACATATTCTCGAAATTAGAACTGTACTTGACCTCTATTCTGATTTTCATCCCATGTTCAAGTTCTCCCACGCAAGCATTTATCAAATTCCTAAAAGCAAAATCAACAGTCCGTTCTGCCTGCACAGACTGTGCAGAATGCCACCAGAAGACAGAGAGGAGCAAAGAGGACACAGAATTTATTATAGAGAAGGGAAGTATTTTATTAGTAGCTCTTTCTAGCGTCTTTTTTCTAGTCACATTTTTTTTTCTGTCCAGTTTTAAAATAGCCTCGAAGTTTCTATGACTCCTCTACTACTTCGAGTCCCAGAGTGCGGCTTGACACAAAGGTTTTCTGTACAGAGTAAGCAGAGACTAAAGGATATATCTCGTTGGTGGGGAAAATGAGGGTCTGGGGGTGTCTTTAGCACCACAAATCCTTGAGGATCTTTGCACAGGTTCCTACACTTTAGCAGAGCCCCATCTCTTTCCTACCTTCCTCTCCACTTAAAAACATTAGTGGAACATAATGAGAACATACTAGTGACGACTGTTATCCCAAGAGCCTTAATCCTGGTGATGTACACGGTGATACAAGATGGGTCTAAAATAGGACCTAGAACACAGAAAGTAATTAGCAGATTTTGGCGGGGGGGGGATGCTGGGGATTGAACTCAGGGCCTTGCACCTGCTAGGCAAGGATTCTACCACTAAGCTAAATCCCCAACCCTTCAACATATTTTTTTTTAAATGAAGAAATAAATAACTTATTTCTCAATCCCTGAGTTGCCTTTGGTACTCATTTTCTATTTTTTTTTCTACCAGGGAAGGATTTTTTGTGTATGTGGAAAGAGACGCACATTAAAGTTGGCATCTCCAGTATATCTTTATTTCAATATTTTTCACAATCTGATTCTGTTATTTTTAAACAGATGGACAACTGTCATGTTTCTCCTTGACACTTCGCTACTACAGTTTTGTTTTTAAATTTACTTTGAATTTCTATTCCCTGAAGTTCATGGCCATGCTATGAGGCATGTTAGAAATCAGGAGTTCAGTTCCTCCATTTCTTAGATGAAATGGGTACAGAGAGGCATTAAATAATCAACCAACTGGTAGAGATAAGATTCAGATTTAGATCTTTTCCACATCCAAGTCTTTTTTTTTTTTTTTTTTGGCTACCACGTAGGAATTAACTCTTAAAACCTTCACTGTCTAAGGATGTGCCCTATAGATGAAAAAGGTCTGACTCACAGTCAAATATCCGAGATTTCTGAAAGTTTGTTAAAAAAAAAAACCCTTAAAGTATCTGAATATCAGTTTCTTCATGACTAAAGGGAATATAGTATGATCTAGCCACCTTACAGTGCTCCTTAACAAATAATGGAATGCATTCATATCCCCCCCAAAAAATCTCTAGAAATTTCTCAGAGAGAAAAATATTCTCTCACTGCTAGAACTTTGCCAGTGAAGAATGAAAATGTGATCAGTATAAAACATGAAGGAGTCATATTTTAACTACTGGAGGTTAATTCTAGGACACCCCCAAAATAACCTTTTCCAGTTGTTCACATTAACCTGAAATTTACTGCTTTTATTCATTCATCTAATTTTAATTCAATACCTGCCTATTATTATTCAATAAAGATTCATCGAGGGTCCATTAGGTGCCAGACACTGGGAGACTGGGCAGACAGACTTTATCAAAATAACACTGATCTCCAGTCATCTAGAATTTACAGACTCGCAGGGAGATGGACAGGGAACGGGCTGTGATAGTCAGATGTGATGAGCCTGAGGGTCAGGGGAAAAGGTGCTCAAAGACTATCCAACATGGTGGTGGAATTCCTTACCAAGTTTGGGTTTGGTGCAAACCGGTCTAATGAGGAGACATTTGATCTAACACCTAAAGATTAAATCATTGTGTGGCAAAGATGATAGAGGAGGCAATAAATGGGAGGAAGTGTTCTATGTGAGAGAACTGTGGGCACCGAGGTGCATTGGTGTGGGTACCAACATGCAAAAGTGTGCCTGGTTGAGAGATCTGGGGGAGCTCAGAGAGGAGAAAGCAGGAAGGTGGGAGAGACCTCGTAGGGCTACATTGTGATGCTCCCGATGTATTATTAGCTTCCACGAATTTTAATTCCAATCTATGAACCATGACTGGGAGGCCATTACATTCTAAACCTTGGATGAAGAAACCTTGGCCTTGGCTGAAGAATATTGCCTACATGTTGGGGAAATTTTTTTTTTTATTCTCTTTGCTCAAGCCTTACAACAATGATTTCTTTGTCACAGAGTTGGCCAATTCGTTGAGACTGTGGGCATATCATCATGTTGAGAATATTTAGGATTGTTAGAAAGAGTTTAATAAACTCTGTCACAAATCATGAATATTAATTAAGAGATGTAAAGACTTCTGAAATGTAGTTCTTAAACAGCGTCTTCCCTCTTAAACTAGACTAAATACAATTTGTTTTACTCCTAGGCTGCCATATTGCTGGACATAATACTTTCACCCGCTCCCCTACACTGGGCACCATAGCTCTAGGTCACATGCTTGAAGGACATAATGAAAGAGTCAGAAAACTATGGTGAAAATGTGTGGTAGAAATGAATGGGACCACTAATGCACAATTTTCAGGCGGGCATTCTAACTGAGAGGATTTTCCTCCAGTGTTTTCTTCTAGTACTTTTATAGTTTCAGGTCTCACATTTCAGTCTTTAATCTAACTTTCTTGTAACTGATGTGAGGTAGAGATTTAACTTCATTCTTTCGCACATGGATGTCCAATTTACCCAGCCCCATTCGTTGAAGAAGCTGACCTTTCTCCAATGTGTGTTCTTAGCACGTTTGTGGAAGAATCAATTGGCTAGAGATGTGCAGGTGGCTTCTTAGGCTTTCTATTCTGTTCTATTGGTCTGTTTCTATTTTTATGCCAATACCATGCTGTTCTGATTATTGTAGCTTTATAGTGTATTTTGAATTCTAGTAATATGTCAACTGCTTTTTCATTTTGATCAAGACTGCTTTGGTTATTCAGTGTCTTTTGTGGTATCATATGAACTTTAGGGTTTTCTGAGTCTGCGATGAAGGCCATTGGTATTTTAATGGGATTGCACTGGATATTGTGAGCACTTTAACATTACTGATTCTTCAAAGCCAAGACCGTAGGATGTCCTTCTATTTTGTATGTGTGTTCTTCAATTTCTTTCATCAGTGTTTTATAGGTTTTATTGTAGAGATCTTTCACTTGAGTAACTTTGGTTAAATTTATTACTGTGTGTAGTTTTTTTAGTAATTATAAATAGGATTGCTTTCTTCATTTCTTGTGAGATAATCTGCTACTGGTTCATAGAAATGTTTTGTGTGTTGATTTTGAACCTGGCAACAATACTGAATTCATTTATCAGTTCTAATAGATTTTTTGGGGCAGAGTCGTTGTGTTTTCTATAAATAAGATCATGTCATATGGAAACGGCGATAATTTGATTTCTTCTTTTCCAGTTTGGATGCTCTTTATTTCACTCACTTCTCTGATTGCTTTGGCTAAGATTCTCAGTGCTATCTTGAATAAAAGTGGTGGAAATGGGCATCCTTGTCTTGCTCCAGATCTTAGAAAGCTTCCACTTTTTCCTCATTTAGGATACTACTTTTTAACCTCCCCTTACTGCTTTTTAAAAATGCATCAGTTTGTCACTCTGTAGATTTATTTGTGATCTTACTGTCTACAGCCTCAGGGTTCTGAGTCAGAGTGTCTGAGCTGGAGCCTCCATTCCACCTTTAACTGTGTGATGCTGGCACCAACAAAAAGCCTCTCTGTACCTCTATTTCTCCATTTATAAAGTAAAAATAATGACATCTACTTATACTGATGTTATAAAAATCAAAAGAAATGTCAATTGTAAATTACTGACAGCAGTGCCAGCATTTAATAAATCCTCTGCAATCACTAGCTTATTATTATTTTTCAATTAATTATTATTATTAATTTTATTTATTTTATAATAATAATTATTATTAATTTTATTAGACATAAAATGAGAAAGTTGGATAATCCATTATCGTCCTGGGTTTCACTGTGAGCATGATTCCATGCTTTTATTTGTAAACACAGAGCAGAAAGAAAAATGCAAGGTATTGGTGAGGGTTACTCAAATTATGAATGACCCAGTAGTTAGCAGTTGAGTTTGTCTGGTGTGGACATACAGTGACTAAGTCAATGGCACCCTCAGCCACACCATATAAAAAACACAACCCTCATAAAAGCCGTGCGTGGCACCTACACAGCTTCAGGAAAGATACTGATCACCCCTTCCTTTTTGTCCAGGTTGCCAGGCACGAGCACTCTTGTATAAAACATTTGGAGCTACCATTGTAGGTATAAGCACGGTGGCTTTGCTCAAAGCGTATCACCTCCCCTGCTAACACTACAGCTGCTTTGTCTTTGCTTTTCAGTTTTTTATTAGTACACGTTTGCTGTACATAATGTTTACATTCCTCGTGAGGAGTGGGCGCACGTACATCGCCTATTATAATTCTTTTTTTTGTGACCTTTCCTTCCTTCTCATCCGTCACTAGCTGCTTTGATTTGAATCTCAGACCAACAGAGAACTGGGAACACAAATATTTGTTGTCCGTTGTCACGGGGAGCACAGAATCACCTTCCAACCTGGAAAAACCTGCCTCAGAGATGAGGTCCCACCTGCACAAGGATCGCCTGTGCTCCTGCCACTGTGCGTGGGGATGGCAGGGTCAGATTCGTGCCGCACCACTTGCAACAAATGACTTCCCAAGTCTGCGAGTCACACATTTTAAAAATAGTGACGATTTCCCCAATTTTATATGCATAACTACATATTATAAATGTAAATATTTTCGTGTATGTGGAGAGAGAAAGTAAAAGAAAGAACTATTGATCCTTATTTTAGATGGTGTCTTGTCTATCCTGTTTTAGAATAGTGATTTTTTTAGTAAAACTGAACTATTTCTAGGTGAAAACTCGGGCTTTAACTACCTGATATATATGCTCCATAGTAGCTCGCCTTTTCTTGTTTTCATGAAAGACCTAGTACTTTGTCCTCACGCTGAAAGTACCCCCCTCCATGTTGTTTTGGGAAAATGTAGATCAATAAAATACAAAGTACTTGTTTGAAAGTGAAGATGAAGTCCAAGCTCAGTGGCCTATACGGTGGTAAAACAATAATTCAGCATTTTAGGAAACTGCATTTATTTTCTTATCAAAAATACATGCTGGTGAAGCTTTTCGGTTTATACTCCAAATGTGAAAATGAGAATGACTTTATCTCTATAAGTCATCGTACTTGTACTCTAGCATGCTAAGAAAGAAGTTTGGGCCAAAGTGTGATGACTAAACAGAGTAAAAGCTGAGGGAAAGTAGCTAACAAGTATATGTGGAGAGGACAAGAGAGACCAGGCTGGTGCTGGGTGTGTGAGACCGTGGCGAGAGGGCCTGTTGCAGGGAGACCGCAGAGTGAGGCACCTGAGGGACAAAGGTTTATTTACTGTCAGGCCTCAGCCAATATGTGATAGACTTTTATTTTTGAAACATGATTTTATTCTTGATGCACTGTGAGTCCCTAGCCATAGCATCAGTGTACTATACGGCAGTTTTGGAAGTGTCAGTATCAAAGCTGATACTCTTAGGCAGAAAAAGAGATAGTAGATTAATTATGTTTATCTTTTCATTTTAATAAACACTTCTCAAAAGAAGTACAAATGGCCAATAGGTACATGAAAAAATTGGCCATTAGAGAAACACAAATCAAAACAACACTAAGATTCCATCTTACTCCAGAAAGAAAGGTGGTCATCAAGAACTGAAAAAGCAACACATGGTAGTGAGGCTGCGGGGAGAAAGGGACTCTGCTGCATTGTTGGTGGGAATGTAAACTCATACAACTACTTGGAAATTAGTAGGGAGATTCCTCAAAAAAGTAAACATATAAATTCCATTTGACCCAGCTATAGACACCTGTTCTAGATATCCTTCTGAGAGAGTTAACGACATCATATTACGGCAATACATAGACACCCATGTTGATAGCAGCAGAACTCATAAGAGCTAAATCTTCGAAGCAGCCTGTATGTCATCAATAGATGAATAGATAAAGAAAAGGGGTATGTATATAGATACCCCAGACACAATAGAACCTCACATACAATAATGAAGAATAAATTTGAATCACTTACAGGGAAATAGGTGGTGAGGGGAAGGGGAGGTAAAAAGAATCAAATTCCATATGTATATGTACTGATTCCCCACAGTAAATGCACTTATTGTGTATCACAAACATAGACTAATAAAAATTTTCAAAAGAATGTCAGGAGCTAGGGGCATCGCTCAGTGGTAGAGTGCTCGTCTAGCATGCATGAGGCCCTTGGGTTGATTTGCAACAGGGAAAAAAAAAAGGGAATTTCTTTTTCTTCCTTTTCTTTGCAAATAAAAATGTATTTGCATTCATCCAAGTCTATTTGCACTTGAAACCTATAACCTAATAAACAAAGGTGTTCTAAAGACTGTGGTTAACATATACAGTTATGAGTAAGAGTTTTCAGGAAAAAAAATGTAGGTAAGTCATTTAATAGATGTGTGCCATCAAAACTCTGTGACATATTCTCTTAAGAATAAGAAAGAACTGAGTCTACAGAACAGGATAAGTAATTTGAGAATTTTGCATTTTTGTGAGTAGTGGTTTTGAATAAACCTTATGTATATTTAAATATGTTGCTACGATGTGCCTGTGGCACTCTGAAGGAAAGTTCTTGCAAACTATTTCTCTAAAGTAATCTTCCTAAACGAAGAATGTCAGTGGTTCATACATCTTTGCAGAATTTGGGGAAACATATATAGTTGATGTCGGCATCAGTTTGCAAAGACTTAGATTCATTGTTGAGTGGTTAAGTGAATCACACCTGTTGTGGTCCAAGCAAGAAGTTGCTTCTTTGAAGCTTTGCATGTCTTCTTTGTGTGTTCCAGGCTGCCGTGGCACCTGCCATCTGACCTGTGGCTGAATGTGTATTTATTGTTAAATGGTTTAAGTGACAATTTAAATTTCTTTTTAGTACAGACCAAAAGTCTTTCCTTAAAAATAAAGTTCTTGAAGACAATTAATTTATGTCAGCGTGTATAAAAAGTGTTTACCTGTAGTATTTACTCATAGCATTGGTGCCAGAGGGAGTAAATGAGCAATGACTCTAGAAGGGAGAAGTACCACGTGAAGATGCAGATTTGTGTTTGTATCATTGCGTTGACAGGGGGGTTGGGCCAAGCATCTTTCCTGGAAATCTGTCACCTCATTCTCCTTACCAAAATGTACCTTGTTAGGTGCCTCCGAAAGGGAGGAGCTCTTGCTGGGCACAGTGGTGGCAGTGCACACTTGTAATCCTAGCTGTTTGTGAGGCTGAAGCAAGAGGATCTCAAAGGTGAAGCCAGCCTGGGCAGCTTAGCAAGACATTGTCATTAAGTTAAATTAAACTAAATTAAATTGTAGGCTCAGTACTTTCTGGGTTCAGTTCCCAGTACTGAAAAAAAAAAAAGGAAGGAAAGAAGGAAAAAAAGGAAAAAAGAGAAGGAGGAAGGAAGGAATGAAAGGGAAGGAAAGGGAAGGGAAGAGGAGGGGAGGGGAGGGGAGAGAAAGAGAGGAGGGGAGGGAAAAACGGAAAAAAAAAAGGAAGAAGAAAGGAAAATCTGCTTAGCGCAGCAGATTTGCTCCTAGCTGCAAGCTGTTGCTTAGACACAGCCTGTAGAAGAGAAGAAAGGTGACCTGCTGCCCAGGGCGTGTGACATGACAATGTGGCGCGTCCTTTCTTTGACACTTCTTTACTTCGTTTCTCTGCAGACTCCTTACAGCTTTCTGCCTGCTGGCGCTGGTGGTGCAAGCTGCTGTTGCCTGTTTACAGCAGGTCTTTAACAGAGGTGTGGAGCTGAGATCCAGTCACCATTTCTGCGCGCCCCTTAACGACAGCGTAACCCTGTTCTTCGTTTTCTTTTCCTTTCCTTCCTTCTTTTTTCTTCTCCCCTTCTCTCTCTCTCTCACAGTGCTGGAGATCATGTCTGCCAAGCACACACTCTACCTCAGAGCTACACCCCCAGCCCAGCTCTGTTTTTTTTAGCAAGCGAAATAAACCCTTGTGCTTGGAGGATCCTAAATGCTAGCTCAAAAAAAAAAAAAAAAAAAAAAATGAGAACTCATTTCCATCCCTTCCTCACAGTGAATTCCTAACCTGAACGACAATAGAACCTTGGTTTTCTTTTTAACAGTTGGAGGCATTTGTACTGTGATTCAGACAAAGGCCAAGACGACAGCGGATGAGTGGGGGGAAAACTACTTTCTGATAGGTCCATATTTTGAGCATAATATGAAGACTCAGGTGGAAAAGTGTGAACCTACGAATGAAGCTGTCCGACGAGCGATGGATGCCATGAATAAACACGGCTGCCAGGTAAAGGATACTGATTGGCAGTAGCTAGCAACCCTGAGTATCCTCTTAGGGAAAAAATCCTGTCGCAGGATTAGACATTGAGCTGGTAGATTAACAAAGATAATGTATCTTGGGTAACATTTAATTAAGATCTCTAGCAGCAACCATATTGAGAAACATTTTGAGTCATATCTTTTTAGATATGAACAGTAAGATAAATCATACACATTCATCTACAGAAGAATCTTCTTTTTTTTGCCAGAAAATATTGTAAGCCTTGTTTCAAGGAGGGAGCTGAATGATGTAGTAAATGTTATACCCAGCGGCAGGTTGTTAAAGATATAGAACATTTCATCTCATGACTCTATCATAAAGTGTGGGCTATAATGTTAAGCGCTAGAGCTGTGAGCTCACAGTCACACAAGGGTATACGATCTAGTACACTATTTATTTTGGGGGTGCTGCAGATCAAACTCAGGGCCTTGTGCTCTCTAGGCAAGTGCTCTACCACTTGAGCTAAATCCCCAACCCCTGATACACTATTTTTAAATGACCAAATTTAAAGAAGAGCAGAGTTTAGATGAATGGACATGAGCCCCGTCTAGCTTCAGGCTCAAACACCCAAAGTTATCACAACTCTTTTCCATGTAGTTTACTTAATCTGTTTTTGGTCCTTCAATAAAGTTTACATCCTCTAAGCTCAAATACATTTTCCTGTCTTGGCTCCTCACTGTCGCCGCATGGCTGTATGTTCTTCCCATGACAGGTGCATTTTGGACGATGGCTGATAGAAGGGAGTCCATGTGTGGTGCTCTTTGATGTGGGCTCCTCCGCGTGGAACCTGGACAGGTGGAAGGGTGACTTCTGGGAGGCGTGCAGTGTTGGAATCCCTCATCATGACCGGGAAGCCAACGACATGCTCATATTTGGATCTCTAACTACCTGGTTCTTAAAAGAGGTATTTACTGTGTACTGTGTACAGGCACAAGGAAAGAGCGGACAGCTGCACTCAACACCCGGCAACAATCCCAAGAACTTTAGATTCAACAAATTTTGAGATAATGCTGTTATTGATGGTCTTAATACATTTTAAAGGAATTCAAAGAAATGTCCAGCATTCCTCAGCTAAATGCCAGGTTTTCGAAAAAAGTAATAATAATGTTCACTAATGTGTAGCTCATAGAAGATTTAAATGGGATGTTATTTCTAAATATCCAATGATATTACCTACTGTATAGATGATATGCAGTAGATTCAAAAGATGAAGAGAGAATATACATCACGCACCAAACACATGAATTCTAGAATCTTTTTTTTTTTTTTTTTGTGGTTCCGGGGATCGAATTCAGGCCCTTGTGCTTGCAAGGCAAGCACTCTAGTCACTGAGCTAAATCCCCAGCCCCCTGAATTCTAGAATCTTCAGAGTAGAAAAAAATGTTGAAGTATTTCATTTTGTTTATACATGTGGGCTTGTGCAACTGAAGTGGTGTCTAGATATATTTTATTATTTTTATTACACTTAGGAGTTCTTTGCAGTAGAATCACACACACACACACACACATATATATATGTATGCATGCATATATATATATATATAATCAGTGTATCAGGGCTTGGCGATATATATGTGTGTGTGTATGTGTGTGTCTGTGTGTGTGTGTGTGTGTGTGTATGACCATTAAAAACCAGTTCAGCCTGTAATCCCAGCACTTGGGAGGGTGAGGCAGGATTGTCACGAGTTGAAGGCCAGCCTGGACTACATAGTAAGACACTGTATCAAAAAAAGAAAAAAAGAAAAAGAAAGAAAGAAAGAAAACAGTTCACACATGCCTGTAATCCCAGCACTCTGAGAGACTGAGACAGGAGAATTTTAAGTTCAAGCCCAGCCTGGGAAACTCAGCAACTTAGTGAGATTGACTCAAAATCAAAAATAAAAAAAAAGGGGGGGAGGGAGAGGAGAGACAGAGAGAGAGAGATAAGTTCTTATTAAATGAACAGAGCTTGAATTCTCTTAACTCCTCCAAGCACATCAGTAGGATTTCTGTGCATGCCTTTCATTACTCTGGATAATTATACTGTTCCTAGACAAAAGAAAGAAATCAAATGGTAAAGAGAGAACATCCTTAGAACCCTGAACAAACCACAGAACCTTGGATGGGGTGTGTGTTCGTTTCCTTCCGATGCAGTCTTATTCTGATACCCAGCGGAGGCTACCTGGAGCTGAAAAGGGAGCTGGGAGGGCAGTGTCTTCCCCTTATGTTGGTGATGGTGTAAGGGAAGACAGGTGAGATACTGGCAGAACCCGCCGGGTGACAGATGGGCTGTCCTGTTTAGCACCAGTCAGTGGAACCAGCTCTCCATCCAAAGTTTGCCGCCCTGAGGCCAGCCACCGAGTGTGTGTGTGTATCTGTATATGTTTGTGTTTGCCATTACTTTTTTCCCATAAGAGGAACAGAAAGGAGAGAAAAGTGAGAGTCCCAATTTTCTCTAAAATGAAAGAGTTTTGGAAATAAAATTTTCTTTGGTACAAAGGGTTAATGGAGACATTTGGAAAAAAAAAAATCCAAGACTACTAGGCAAGTCCTGTCTCTGTTGCCTGCTCTGTGAACTGTTAACAGCTTCGAGGAACCTTTTGAATCTTAGTGGCTCTGAAGTTCAGGGGGCTTAGCTGAAGTCAGTGGCTCTCAAAGAGCGGTTTGTTGGTTCATCAGAATCCCCTGCAAACTCGAAAAATTCTTACCCTCAGCATAGCACACTGAATTAAGATTATCTGGAGACTGGACCCAGACAGGAGGCTTTAGCCAGCTTTTAAGTGCGATAGCCACCATCTCAGTTCACTCTGCAAACTTCCCAGCTCTCTGCTCAGACTGCTGGAGCTGCAGCATTTTGCTTTCTCTTCAGCAAGGAAGTGGCCAGCTATCGCGAGAGTCCCATGTGACTATTAATTATTTTTGTAGGGGTGAAACAAACTAACTTTAAGGCCTGGCTGGGTGCAATGGAATTAGACCTGGGCCCGTGGTGTGTTACTAATCTACTATTCGACTCTAAAAACGAGTTATTTGAATTTCTCTGCCCTTCTCCCGAGTTCCATATTCTTGAAATACTAATATGCTCCCTATTAAATGCTTTTGGCTTTAAAGAAGAGAAGACCCAAAGAAGACAGATTTAAAACATGGAATCACTTATTTACTTATAAAGAAGCTTCTTAAAGAGGTGATCAAATTGATTCACTTATCCAGGGATATCTTTGAGAATATTATTGTTATTTTTGCTGTATCTACTGAATGAATATTTACTGAGTATGTAATGTGTGTCTATTCATCCTATTACTA
Source organism: Hystrix cristata (assembly GCA_004026905.1). Classification (NCBI taxonomy): domain Eukaryota; kingdom Metazoa; phylum Chordata; class Mammalia; order Rodentia; family Hystricidae; genus Hystrix; species Hystrix cristata. The sequence continues at coordinate 23,475 of PVJO010012764.1, read as the reverse complement.
ATATTTATCATTTATTATTCATGTTAGTATCACATGTGGATACAAAAATAAATCTGATCAATCACTGAAGGGAGGAATTAAGTCCACATAAAAATATATGGACTTCGTGAACACGCTGCTGAATCCTGTAAAGGAGTTGCGCTTGCCAAATCTACATCCCTAATATTTAAGCCGCTTTAAATATCATTAAGATTTGCAGACATTGTAATGCTCCTGATACTGTGGGCGATGAGCAAGATATCAAGGGTCACCAATGACTTCTCTAACTGCTTTTTTCTGATTTAGGTGACTGATCATGTAAATGGTCAGCATGTTATTGCCCATTTCCACGAATGGCAGGCTGGAACCGGGCTGATCCTTTCTCGAGCCCGGAAGCTCCCCATGGCCACCATATTTACAACCCACGCCACACTACTCGGGAGGCATCTGTGTGCAGCAAATACAGACTTCTACAACCATCTTGAGAAGGTAAAGTGTCCTTCCTCCTTTCTCCTCTGCCTTTCTTTAGGATTGCTGAAGCTGAAGGATGAAAAATATTGATCTTTACATTTCATCTCCCATGCAGATGGCAGAAATGCCCTTTTTGCTGATCAGTATTCATAAAAAAGCTTCCCCCGGGGTGACTGACAGCTGATGTAGCATAACTTTGTTCAGAGTGCAGCGTGTAGAGGATAGAGGAGAGAGGGCTGATTTCTGCCTCACTACCGGACAGTAGAGCCGAAGTAGGAGCGAGAGGCTCCGTGAAGCAAAAGCTGGGGTCTCCTTCGACCCCGCATCCTGGTACAGGCTGTGGAGATGCTGAATTCACACCCAGCTCTGAGTGGCAGGCAGGGAAGAGGGAATTCAGGCGCACAAAGTTGTACCAGGAGCCTCACTTCCGCCATTCTCCAAGTGGACAGTTTATTGGAAGCACATTGTAGGTCAATAGGTCAGATTTTTCTTGTGCAAAGAGCCGATGGGGTTCTCATGGGGTCAAGTTAGGTAGCAGTGGAAAAGAGGAATATGGGTGCTTGGTGACATTTGGTCATTTTAGGAGACAATGTGATTCCATGATCCAAGATCACTCAGTTTTCTTTTGTTTTCTTCTTCTTCAAATTTCCATCAGTTAAATTAGAATAACGAAAAGCAAATCTTTTAAATTATTCTGTGAACAGCATTGGCAAAGCATTTGAATGTCAAAATTTCAGAAATTTTATAGATTTGGTATCTATATTACCAAATTGATTTAGGGTGTGAAGATTCAGTTTCACTATCAGGAAAATTAGGAAGTTAAAAAGTTGACTTCTAGGGGCTGGGGATTTAGCTCAGTGATTAGAGTGCCTGCCTTGCAAGCACAAGGGCCCGAGTTCGATCCCCCGCACCACAAAAAAAAAAAAAAAAAAAAAAAAAGTTGACTTCTAAAGACTTTACAGTTTAAAGAGCTTCCAGGATGCTATGAAACAGAATTCGTGTGTGTGTGTGTGTGTGTGTGCGTGCGCACGCGTGTGTATACACAAGGGTGTGTATTACACAAATGATACTCAAATAATGGTATTAGAAAGTTACAGTATTATTTCAAACACACTTTGAATGCAACGAAGTTCTTTCTGAAAAAGTTTAACATTCGTTAAAAGAGTGAGTGGCCCTAATGAGAGCTACCTTATCAAAAGCCAGCTAAACCAAAGGTCAAATTATAAGCATAAGATGTACTTTGAAAATACAGTCACCAAGGAATTCAGAGAGCCGGGAGGCCAGCGAAATTACCTCCTGGAGTATGATCACGGCAGACTAATAAGGGCAAACCAGTGATCTGTGATAAGTTCTGTATCTCTGTTTCCGGGAGAATATTTTACTTTAGGATGCTTCAGAATATTATGTCCTAATAATCAGTTAAAAGCCAACGATATACAATGGATTCTCATATTTACTTTTGAGGAATAAATGCATTATAGTATACAGTTATGTAACTATCATTTTGCTACAGGGTTAGTGTTTATATCATTCTGTCTTCAAATATGATTTTATATACCTATTATATATATATTTATTTATTTCAAGCCCTTCACTGGTTGAGGTATATAAACTTAGTCACACTCTGGCCCATTTTTCTAGTAAACTGCTGCGTAACAACTAGTAGATAAGAAGTAGTCAACAATTTGGTTTTGAGTTAAATTCCTAATCATGCTTGCAAGGCAAGCGCTCTAACCAGTGGGCTAAATTGCCAGGTCTCCTAATCATTTTTCACAATAGAAGCCACCATACTTACACTAGATCTAGAAGTTGGTGTGATATAACGCTAAATTATGGACATTAAAGATTTTTAAAAGTTCAGCATAAAGAATGAATCCTAATTTAGCCTTTGATGCAGAACTCAGGATCAAGTTTTGGTTGCAAGTTTTGGTTTCAGCAAACGAACATGGGAAAACATGAAAGCAGGAAGAAAAAAAATCGAACTTTTGTAAAAGCAGAAAGATTAATGTTACTTAAATGATAATTTCTAACTGAAAAAAATTTAAACCTTTTGTTAAGTCAATCCACAAGGACCTAGATGTTGGCTTAAAGTTTTCGTAAAATTCTTTAGCTAAAAAAGCATTGTAACCTTTTCAATCAGTTTGTCAATTTTCTGAGAACTTCCAAAAAGATGTTTCCAGGCTTTCTTAAGCCCAGCCATTGACCACTTGTAAGGGGTGGTTGAAAAATAACGGTGGATGTTTATATAAAAGTTTTATTGCAGAAAAAGACACGTTACCATTAATCCCTCTCAAAATACTTCCTGCTCACTTCAAACATGCTTATCCTGTTGATTTGGCTACTTTCTGAAGCAGCTCTGAGTCCTCTTTCACATGAATGTGCTTAAGAGATGTGATTGAAAATATGGTAAATGGTGCTGCAAAGTGCCATCGAAAAAAAGACAGGTTTGAAAATCCCTACAGTGTGTCCTCATCCACCTTATTCACTGGATCTGGCACTATGACTTCTGGCTCTTTCCCAAAGTAAAAATTATCAGAGGTAAATATTTTGAATCTCTTCAGGACATCGAGTTAGCCATGATAACATAACTGAAGACAATCACAGAAAAGGACTTCCAGAACTGTTACAGAAAGTGGCATGTTCAGAGCAAGGGGGAGTATTTCGAGGTGGATTAATGGCCATGTGTCTTTTACAATAATACATTTTTTAAAATTTATATATGGTATTTTTCAATCACACCTCATATCATGGAGTCTGTAATGTGTACATAGTTAGTTTCTTTTCTTTTTCAAAAAGACCTTTTCTTTTGTATTATCCAATTTTTTCTTAATAGAAAAAATTTCCTAGATGGAAATCTGAGGACAGTGCTTGTAGGGATTAGAAAACCGGGGAGGAAGCCTTAGAAAATTGATGGATGGTTACTCCCATCTGTAAAAGTCCAAATGTCAAATGCTATCTTGTCTGTGAAATATTTATACAATAGCAATAATAGGAGCTAAGTTTATTGAGGACTTTCCATGTGCCAGGAGCTTTCCTAAATATGTGAAGTGTTATCTCATCCGAAATTCACAAAATCTCGGTGAGCTCAGAAACATTTAATTCCTCTTTCCAGAATTTTCTTAAGCGTAGGCTTTGTCTTTATGGTACCTCTAAATAACCCTCTCAGGACAAAAGCTAAATTCCTACTCTCACCTCCAGGTATCTCGGTGATGTGGCTGTATTGTATCCTACCAGCTTGAGTTTCTTATGGTCTACACTCACTGCTATAGTCGCATCAGCCAGCCTTCTCTTTTGTGCATAGTATTTTGGGGGAGGGGAGTTGATCCTGGGGATTGAACTCAGGGCCTTGTGTTTGCGAGGCAAGCACTTTAACTACTGCAGCCCCAGTCTGCATACTATGTTTTAGGAAAGATAATTTTCAGCCTGAAATAACCTTTCCCAAATTAAACTTTCATGTTCCACTCCAAATGCCCTTTTAGTCATCCAACCAATTTGGAAATGCAAAAATGAATAAATCATGGTTCATAATTTGAAAATCTTACTATCGAGAGGTGATACTGACATATGAACATATATTATAGAATCTGAAATACTTTCCCCTGTCCTCAGGAAAAGTAAATCCATCTTAGTCTGATACCACACCTTATTCGGGTACATTTTTAATTAGCCTATTTTCTAGCTGGTTTTCCAGTAATTTATAAGCTCTGCCTTTAAGGGTACAGTTACCCATAAGTTACTCAAGAAATGTTGCTGAAGGAGAGACTTGGAATGAATGAAACCAGTCATTCAGAGTATTTAAGAAACTTTGCCGGTCCAAGCAAGCCTAGATCCAATCATTTTCAGAGAGATGGTTGCAAATAATATAGTCATGAAAAAAATGTTCTAAGAATTTCCTTGTCTTAGCCATGAGAATGATATTATCAGTTTTGCTTTTTTTTTTTTTTTTTTTTTTTTTTAGTATTTTTTCTCTCTTCAGTGCAGTAATTCTTGGCACTGACTTGTTGATAGAACTGGAATCTTAATGATACAAAAGCAGGTAAGTGTGTAAGTTTTGGAGTCAGGCTTGTTGGGGATCAGTTTAGGGTCATGCTAAGATATTTAACAGGAATATGACCTTGGACAAATCACTTGACCTCTAAAATGTGCAATATCCTCCTCTACAAAATGAGAAGAGAAAAGAGGAATGGAAGGAGAAACTGGAAACAAAGCTTTTGTAGATAAGGAGGGAGGAGGGAGTGAAGGGAAGGGAGGGGGTGGGGAAAAAAAGAAGCAGCAAGATATATTATTATATACAGGTACAAATCCCCTATGATGAATGTTATCATTGTATACACCTAAAATGTAACACTAAAATAAAATTTAAAAAAAAGCAATAAAACTAATTGCTTATAACAAAACAAAACAAAAACAAAATATGCATCTTTGTGTTTTTTGGGGACATAAATACAATATTGTACTTAGAAGAGTGCCTAGTACATAGTGTTGAAAAACACTCTACTGATAAAACGCCAGAAGCTTTCTCTCCTCTTATAATCTGGTATTGCTAGTTTCTTATGGAGCTAAGAGAGAAATAACATCCAGTAACTAAGTGAAATGTCAAAAGCCCACAACTGTTCCCAATTATTTCAGTGATTATTTGGATTTGGTTTTTTCTTTTCTAAGTTTAAATACCCAGAATAATATATGATTTCACAATCTCACACCATCTAATTAAAGTAACTGTACTCTTTTAAATTTTAAGATGGAAAAAGTTGTATTAACCATGGAAAACCTTTTACCTTTTCTCTTTTACAATTTCCTTTTCAGTGACTTAAGGGTAATATCAAGTATCATTTAAGTTTCAAGATCGATGTTAACTTCGTGTCGTTGTTTATGGAAAACGATGAAGGCCTTAGATGACGTAATTAACTTTGTATTTGTAATATACAGGATAAGTAAAACTATAATTGAAATGCCCAAAATTCAAAAATGCTACATGATTCTAGCAAAGTGGAAACATCATTTACTTGGGGGATTAAATAACAGTTTAGAAGTTCAGACAGTTTAGAAGAAGCAATGAAGTAAACAGTGCTCTTTAAAACATAGTTATGTATTTTAGCAATTGTTTTCATAAAAATTGATCAGCACTTTTTTTTTTGCAGTGATACAATCTTTCACAGCTCTGAGGAAAAACAATTCTTAAAAAAAAATTTTTTTTTTTTATTTGTTTGAGAGAAGGTCTTGCTATGGTAGTTCAGGCTGGCCTTGAACTCACTGTGAAGCCTGGGCTGGCCTCGAACTCACGGTGATCCTCCTGCCTCGGCCTCCCAAGTGCTGGAATTATCGGTGTGCACCACAGTCCCCGGCAGAAAAGCAACTCTTGAAATATGTGATTTTATTTTGCTTTTGGAGCAGTATCAGTGTAAGCAAATATGTTTCTTTTAAACAGTTTAACATCGACAAAGAGGCTGGGGAGAGGCAGATTTATCACCGCTACTGCATGGAGCGGGCTTCTGTCCATTGTGCTCATGTGTTCACCACGGTTTCTGAAATTACAGCAATCGAGGCAGAGCATATGCTGAAGAGAAAGCCTGGTAATTATTGTCCCTGAGTTTGTCACCTGTCTTTCAATTGCAAAGAACATTAAATAGGAGGATTTTGTTTTTCTAGCATAAGGTCATAATTACAGGGGAAAGAGTGTATTCACTATTGCCACTCAAGCTTTTCATGTATTTTCATTCTCAGTTTCAGCAGTTTTGCAGTGAAACCAACATAAGCTATATCTGGAAATAGTTAAGAGTTCAATCCGTGTTTGTTGAATAAGTGAGTTATGCTTGAAATGCTTTAGGTAAAAAAGATAATGACTTGGTATATGTAAGAAAATTGACTTGACGTGTTTTTAGAAAATGAAAAAATATCAGAGGTTTATATGAGATTAACTCAGTCTTGTAATATTGTATGAGATTAACAGTATCTTGTAATATTGCCTCCTTGGTGCCATTTGGTGGAAACCTGTTGTTGTACCTCTCCCAAGACCTCCTCAGAACTTTTTCTGGAAACTATTCCCAAACCTAACCAGAATCTACAGTGCAAAGAAGTGTGCTCATCAACACCATCCTATCGCCTGGCCACAGCTCATTGGTTCAAAAGTAGATACGTGACATCAACTGGACCAATAGGAACGCTCCCTTAGGAAGGCATCTATACAGACTAGTGTCAGTTTGAATAGATGCTTGAGTGATGGAATGCTGAGGCTGATGGCAGTGTGCATATTTCTATTTTGTTCTATTGGATACAAGAAGGTTGAACTGCGCCAAGTAGAAACAGAGAGGACTCTTTAGGCTCTTCAAAGCAATTTTGTCGTTCCCCAGACCTGCCTGGATCTTTGCCATGAGACACTCCACCCTCCTATTGACAAATTCTTCATTTTACACTTAAACCAGTGTTAGTAGGTTTCTATTATCTGCATCAAGATGGTCCTAATTAATATATCCTTGCTTAATTCCTGTGGTCTTGCCTCTAGACATTTTATTTTTAGATAACATTTGGAGGTCCAGAGGAGGTATTTCAAGGTATTAGACAGAACAAAACAAACAAAAAACAAGAATGCAAGAAATGAATAGTGGCAGCATACTCATTTATGCTATGGTATTCTTTTTTCTTTCCAAAGATTCTTTTGGATTTTGTATTCTCTTGGATTCTCACCATGCCTCTCACCATTTATGACTTCAATATGCTCATTTCTCTGGATCTTCCTTTATTCTCTATAGTATCCTTTTCTGAGCTTATAAACTTGTCTTCTTTTTTCCTATTCTAAAATGAAATTTTTCTTAAGGCTGCCACCCTGTCAAATGTTTATGCAATTTCTTCCTTTCTCTTGCTGCCAAATATCTTGAAAAACCAAAACCACAGTTTCTATTTTCACTTACTCTAGAGACTCTTGGATTCTCTCTTCTATCCTCCAACACTAGCTTGAAATTGCTTTTCTAATAAATCTTCATATTCAGAATTCTCTGATTTTTTTTAATGCACCTTGCTCTTCCCTGGCATTAAAGGTTAGATAGACACCTCTCTTTTTATTTTTCTAATACTGCACTTTCTAAGTTCTCTCCAATATGATTGTTTTCTGATGGGTCTACTATCTTTTCTATTTTCTTCTATCTTTTAAAAATAGGCATTCTGGGATGCTGATGTATCTCAGTAGTAGAAGATTTGCCTAGCATGCCGCATGCATAAGGTCTTGGGTTCAATGCCACAAACAAACTAAAAATAGAAAACAAAATGAACCAAACGAAAGCAGGCACTCTCCAAGATTGTGCTGGATTTGGTTTCTCTGTTGACTAATTTTTGTTTTTTTAGGGATATAGCTACAAAGTAGTGGTGAAAATCGCAGACTTGATGCCAAACTTCCTGAATTCAGTATGAAAAATAATTTTGTGTTGAATATATGTCACTAGCTGTGTGACATTGGATGAGTTACTTAAGTTCCCTGTGTCTTATCTGTGTAAGGTGGATGGCAGTCCTATCTGTTATGTAGAATTGTTGCAATGATTTAAAGAGTGAATACGTGGAAGAACTCAGCTCAGTGTCTGCTGTATTGTAAAGGTCCAGAAAAAGTTAGCAGTGATTATTTAGCGTGGATCATTGTCTAGATTTTCCCAAGTTCCCATCTATATTACTGGCTGCCCACTAGCTAGTTTCACCTGACACTTCTAACAGAGCTACAAACACTTTCAGACTAGTGGTAGAATCTTATGGTGGCTCTGATTGAAATTGTGAAATCTTTGAATGCTTTGAGGCTCAAGAAGGTAAATAGACTTTGAGTAGATGATTAAACGTATGAACTTACCCAAGAACACTCTAAAAAGAAAAAAAAGGCACATGTGGCATAACGAGGAGTTTGTATTTTTTAGTTTTACTGAAGTTCTCCCCAATTTAAAGTATAAACACAACTACAATGCTAGGACATGTTCCAGATTGAAAAGCAAGTGTTGGTTGGGTCAAAAGCTTACACAGGACCAGGAACGTAAAAAAACAAATCACTATATACTAATTGGAAAAGATCTATTTACTGCTATATTTTATTCTTTTGCCATAAATTTGACTCACAGTCTAATGCTGAAAAGATGACAGTTTGTTTATAAGATTGGAGAGAAGGCAATAGTGTATGTGCATTAATTATAAACGGTTAAATACAACTTATGCCTTCCATGTCAATTTTTAAATTTGTCGTTTGCCCTTTAAAATAGTTATTAGTTTTGCAAATACTGATTTCTGAGCCCATGCTAATACTTTAATCTGAACCTTAGTGTTTTTCCTCTCTGTTGGTATTACCCAACTTCAAAGAGCATTGTCTTCTAATTGGGAACAAGAGCAAAAAATTAGTAGCTAATGTTGCTTCCAGGGAAAGAAAGAAAACTAGGAGACAGAAGTAGAAAGGAGACATTTCAAGATATGTATTCTAAATTTTTAAAATTTAAATGATGTATGACTTATGCAAACTCAGTAATTATGTAACTAATTACACTCATATAAACTAGTAACCCTAGTTAATAAAATTGGAAGAATTACCAATGTACAGGGAAGTTACTTACATATTGAAGATTCTCTTGCTTGCATAGTGAACATTGAGTAGATCCTTTTTTTAAAATTTTATTTTATTTTAGTGGTACTTTTTAGATGTACATAGTGATAACATTCATCATAGGGGATTTGTACCTGTGCATGACATATCTTGTTGCTTCTTTTCTTCTCATTCACCTCCCCTCACCCCATCCTCCCTCCCTATCTACAAAAGCTTTGTTTTCATTTTTTCCTTCCATTTCTTATTTCTCTTGTCCTCTGTTCCGTTCCCCCTCCCTTGTTCCCTTTCCCATTTGGACATTTTCTTCCCTTTCCCAATACAATACATTTTAGTCTTTATTTACACTTTCAATTTCTCACACCAGAGAAACTATGCGGTATCTAAACATGTGTGTCTGATTTATTTCACTTAGGAGTATGGTCTCAAGATGCATCCATTTACCTAGGAATATCTCAAGCTTATCATTCTTTATGGTAGAGTAGTACTCCACTGTATAAAAAAAACACATTTTCTTCATCCATTCTGCTGTTGATGGGCATTTGGGCTGTTTCCAAGATTTAGCTATTACAAACTGTGCTGCTATAAACATGGTTGTGCATATATCCCTGCGGTATAATGATTTTAATTGTTTTGGGAAGATACCAAGAAGGAGAATAACTGGGCCAAATGGAATCTCTAGTTCTAGTTCCCTGAGGAATCTCCACACTGATTTCCATAGTGGTTGCACAAGTCTACATTCCCATCAACAGTGGAGAAGGGTTCCTTTTTCCCCACAGCCCCTCCAGCATTTGTTATTGGCTGATTTATTGATAATAGCCATCCTTTGTGGAGTGAGGTGGAATCTCAGGTTTGTTTTAATTTGCATTTCTCGAGTGACCAGTGATGTTGAACATTTTTTCATATGTCTATCTGCTGTTTCTACTTCTTCCTGTGAGAAGTGTCTGTTCATTTCTGCTGCCCACTTTTGGATTGGGTCTTTAAATTTGGGGGGGGGTCTGATTTTTTTGAGTTCTTTATATATTCAAGATGTTAATCCTTTGTCAGAGGAACGGCTGGCAAAATTTTTTCCCCACTCTGTTGGTTGTCTCTCCACTCTGTTGGTAGTTTCTTTTGCTGTGCAAAAGCTTTTTCGTAAGATCAGGTCCCAGTTGTTGATTCTTTGTGATATTTCCTGGGCAACTGAAGATTTGTCCATAAAGTCCTTGCCTACACCTATGTCTTCAAGAGTTCAACCTATTCTATCTTCCAACAGATTTAGTGTTTCTGTTTTAATATTTAGATCTTTTATACACTTCGATTTTAGCTGCATGGGGAAAGATACAGGTCTAGTTTTAACCTTTGGCATGTAGAGAGCCAGGTTTTCTAGCACCATTTATTAAAGAGGCTGTCTTTCTTCCAGTGAGGTTGTTCGGCTCCTTTGTCAAAGATAAGGTGACTGAGAGTGTTTGGACCTGTTTCTTCATCTTCTAATCTGTGCCATTGGTCCTGGGGTCTGTTTTGTGCCAGTGCCATGCTGTTTTTATTACAGTAGCTTTGTAGTATAGTTTTAGGTCAAGGATTGTGATGGCCCCTGCTTTGCTTTTGTTGCCCAGAATTGCTTTTGCTATTCTAGGTTTCTTTTGGTTCCAAATGAATTTTAGGGTTGTCTTCTCCAATTCTGTGAGGTATGCTATGGGTAATTTAACTGGGATTGCATTAAATCTGTATAGCAGTTTTGGGAGTATGGCCATTTTCACTATATTAGTTCTTCCTACCCAGGAGCAAGGGATAGCTTTCCATTTTCTGATATCGTCGTCAATCTCCTTCAAAGTACTGCAGTTTTCGTTGTACAGATCTTTTACTTCCTTTGTTAAATTGACTTCTAGGTACTTCATTTTTGTGGATGCTGTTGTAAAAGGTGTTTCCCTCATTTCTCTCTTAGTGAGTCTGTTGAATAGATTCTTTTAAACAATATTTATGGTGCTAACTTTACAGTAGCATTTTTACTTTAGAGAACATTGTCACTATGTAAAAGTGCCCTTATAATTCTTTATATATGAAGGAGGCATAAAAATATATTTAAAGCCTTTTTTTAATATGCAAGTACTTTATATCCAGTAGTGTCCTTTGAATGTTTCAAGCTAGCAGAATATTAAAATGTCAGCATATAATCAAGGATGTCAGCATAAGATTCCCAGGCAGAGATTTTTTAAAATTTGTGGGTGTTAGTAATACATAATAACGAGATTTGTTTTGGTGTATAAGTACATGCATGTAACATATTTTAACTATTTTTGTCCCCTTTACCCTCTCTCCTTTTCCTCCCCTCTCCTTATTTCATAAGGTCCAAAAGCTGTGGTGTACTAGAAACGTTTCGTATTAGCTTGCAACACCGAGTTATTAAACTTCAGGATATCTGTGAACTGGTTGCTAAAGATAGCCCTTATTAAACATTAAACATATAAAGTCACAATTATATAAGTATATACATACTCAGAAGATTTCACTTCCTAATCATGTTACTATATTTTATTTCAAATATTTATAGATATTACGTAAAGGAGTGGTCAGCTGTCCATGACTGAGGGCTCTGCATCCACAGATTGAACTAATCATGGATCAAAAATATAGAGAAAACATTGTATCTGTACTGAACATGTACTTTTTTATTGTCATTATTTTCCCCAAAATACAGTACAACAATGCTTTCACAGTGTTTACATTGTATTGGGTAGTATAAGTAATGTAGAGATGATTTAAAGCACACAGGAGGGTATGAATAGGTTATGTGTAATTCTACAGCACATTATGTAAGCGTTTGAACATCTATGAACTTTGATATCCAGTTCTCGATCAAACTCCCCAGGGGATGCCTGTACAGCAAATGCCTGATTACTTCGTGGTAAAATCATAACAATTAGTTTTTAAAATAAGAAATGATCAAGACTGGGTTGATTTTATAGATCCTTTCCTTTCCTCCCTCCCTCCCTCCCTGCTTTCTTTTTTCTTTGTTTCTTTCCCGGTGGTACTGGGGATCGATCCCAAAGCCTTCATGCTAAGCTACACCCCGACTCTTTTATTTTTTTGTTTAGAGACAGGGTCTAGAGTGCTGGGATTACAGGCATGCATCAACACATGTGGCTGAAAATAGCCTGTTAATTATAAGAAAATTCTTCAGTGGAATGTAATGTGATTACAACTCAAATTTCCATTGCAGAAATCTCTGTTGTCATGTGCTAGATCTTTTGTATAGCTTCGTTTTTCTTGTTTCTGTTTTTACTGCTTCTAAATGTGACAGCTCATGTAATCAGACGAGTAAGTAGTTTCCATCGTGTGCTCTGAGTAAGCCCTATCTTTCTTGTCATAGACCAATATAATGGAAAACAAAGAATGTTTTCCAACGTGAGCAACAAAATGTTTTGGGCAGAATGAATCAGTTGTATTAGAAAGAAGAAATTAGAACTAGTAAATTGTAAATAAGGGTAACAGGGGATATAGATGTGAGCAAAATGTATTATATGCATGAACACACTCCCCAAAATGTGAAACTAGAGGGGAAGGCAAGGAGAGCTGGGAGGGAAAAGATCAAAGTATGTTAAGTGCATGTACAAATCTGCTAAAATTGAATCCATTAATCTGTATAACCAGTTTTCAAAATTTAAAAAAAATAGAAATGGAAATTTGTGTCACTCACTCATTATAATTTAGATCAACTACTCCTAATTTCTTATTCCAACTAAAAAGTTGAATTCTAAAGTTTTACAAATTTTAGATTCTATGGTAGTCACAAAGTAGAAATGCTGATAGACGCTTAATAGATTGTAAAACACTTTTCCTCCCACAGTGGTGGCCCTTCTTAAAGGACAATTTTGGTGATTTTGCTTTGTTTTTGCAGATGTGATTACTCCAAACGGCTTGAACGTTAAGAAGTTTTCGGCAGTGCATGAGTTCCAAAATCTGCATGCCACGTACAAGGCCAGGATCCAAGATTTTGTTCGCGGTCATTTCTATGGGTATGCTTTCTTTATTTAAAAATAAACTTAGCATGTGGTCTTGCAGTTAGAGAACAAACAGAATTGTTGTGGTACGTGTTTCTCTTCCCTAGTTCCCTTCACTCTTTGACAGAATTCACGGGTACCTCTTGTTGCGTTGCTTTGCTTCATCCAAGACTGTTTTGTTTTGTTTTAGTCATCTCGACTTTGATCTTGAAAAGACTTTATTCCTTTTCATTGCGGGAAGGTATGAGTTTTCAAACAAAGGAGCTGACATCTTCCTAGAATCCTTATCCAGATTAAACTTCCTGCTGAGGGTAAGAAAAGCGCTCTTATAAGGAGGACTTTCTTCTGTGGGAAGCAAAGGGCTTTCTGGCTTCTTCAGTAGTGGTCAAGAGGATATAAAATTTTGAAGATTAACATGATACCTTCATCTGAAAATAGGTCTGCTCTTAAAATCTGCAGATCGAAATATTACATTGTTCACTGAGTATTTGTCTGTGTTGTCAATTATTTTTTAAAAGAGACCCTCGCATTATATGTGCTGTGTTTTCGGAAGCCATTTTAACATGCCTTTTCTGTGACAGAAACATGTGATCAGTTGCAGGGTAAATACAGAGACACTGAGCAAATGGACAGCAAACTGTCGCTCAATTTTTTCAAACTAGCGAAGATGTGGCTTGGATATATCTCAATAGCAATTGAAGATGTCACTTGAGTACGTGAAACCGGTCTCCTAATTCTGACCACTCGTACTGCTACCCGTCTAATCACAGGCAATGTGACACAGACCACACTGCCCCAGGAGAAACAGCCCGTCAGAGCAGCACGTGTCTTGTGGCTGTTGGCCAAGAATGACAGCAGGACCTCTCAGAATGTGCAAACTACTCAGGACAGAAGATACAAGTTTAGGACAACTTTGCAAACTTAGTTCCTTCCTAACTTGCCAGTCAGGCCTACTCCTTGTTTAACTGTTTCAAACTGTTAATCCAGGAAGTATGCCACTCACTATAGTAACTGGAAACGCGAAGGAGGGAAAAGGAGGTCCCAACGATGTGGAATCAGACTTTGCTCAGGAAGGTGGACCTTAAAAAAGGTTCCCAACTGATTCTGCAGTACAATGTTGCCAGAGACAACTATAGAAAATGGCAGCATGTCATAGCTGTCAATCACAACGATTATATTCCAATCTTATAACACGAAAGTATAGAATGACAGGAAATACCCACAAGAGATCCTGTAAGATTTCAATGTTATTAAGACACAGAGAAAATCTGGATTGTCTCTGTGCTGAGCTCTGTGCGATCCTCCAACTAAGATTTTTTTTTCCTCCTTGGCCATAGATTTATCCGTGCCTTCGAGCAGATGTTGTACCAAGTATGCTAAAAAATTTACTTAAACTATATTAAGGACCAATATTACTAAAAACCTTATCTGCAGAATAGACCTGAAGGCCAAAAAGATTATTCTGGTATAATCTCACTTCGTATTTCCTGCTGTTTGTTCACTTGATAAGCTTTATGAATGAACTCACAACTACATCAAACATATAACATTTCAGAAGCATTATCGATAAATCTATACTGCAGTGATTAAATATTCATTTTACTTTTTGAGAAAGCCCCTTGTTTTTATGCTAGACATCAAAGATAATCACATTGCTGGGAAAGGCTAAAAGCAGCCATTCCTTTATTCTTTGATAGCATCTTGACTAGTCCTGGGGTGGAAAATGAGAAGCATATGGCTTATTCTTTTACTTAAGGTCTGAAATCCGGGATACAACATTATTACAATCAAGATATTTACCAGAAAAATGTAAATAATCATTTTATGCAAATCAGTGTGACTCAACTAAAAAATTGAGAAGAAACAAATTAGAACTAACTTCTCATTAAATTTCTGATCTGAAATTTTGAAGGACTAATTTTGGCCTTGTGATGTTAGCTCACATTTAAGTTATTTTTTAACTACAGAAAAGCACTGTGATACCAATAGCAATTGGTACCTATTTTAGATGATCAATGCCATTGAATATTTCGTTTCTGAATTTTCAGTCTGTTAATTGTGAAATCTTGATTGCAAGCGAGATTTAAATAAAAATTCCTGAAAAAGTCTGGGGAGGATGGAAATAATTTTTCTGTGAATTATAAATAAGTATTCTTTTCACCCTAACGACATTTCAAAATGCTATTTTTCAAAGTTTAAGGTCCATCTGTCGCATGCGTTTTTAATCTTTGATAGCTGACTCTTGTGTTTTTTAATCTCACATTAGATGCATAAAAGTAATGTCACCGTGGTGGTATTTTTCATTATGCCTGCCAAGACAAACAACTTCAACGTGGAAACCCTCAAAGGACAGGCCGTGCGAAAGCAGCTGTGGTAATCTCAGGCCTTGTGAACATTCTCAAGCAATCAGTGTAATGGGATTTGTTTTTTACTTGCGCAGCCTCTGAGATCTTGCCTAGAACTTTTTTCCTTAAGATTATTAATCCTGCTCCGTTCTCTCCCCATTGTGCTCCTATGCTAGTGCCATCATGGCCGTAACATTATAGGTGTTACTAGAAAAACTTTGGAATGAGCAACTGTGGAAGGAGCAAGCCTCTGCAGGCATCTTTAAAGATGGGTTGGTTATGACTTAAAATTTTTATTGTGGATATTTAAAACTACATGGATAATGACTCCCTCTATACTCAGCCTGTAATCAACAATTATCGGCCAATTCCCAAACCTGCTGTATCTATACCTCCAGCCCCTGCTCCTCTCTCCTCTGCACCCTTCCTCAATTACGATCAAAGAGAAAACACTGAAGCTGTCCTTGCTGGTCAGAGTGTCCTGTTGCCTCAGCTCTGGAGTTTCTCACTCAAGCTAAATTGGCAAATATGAAAATAACAAAAGAGGCTCCAGAAAGGAGACCTGTGATTTCAAAGAATGCCGATGAAACACGTGCACAACAGCATTGTTAGGACAAAGGAAAGTGAAAAGTTATGATACTGTCTAAAATAGAAATCATTCTATTTCAAACAGGGACACTGTGCATTCAATGAAGGAGAAATTTGGAAAGAAACTCTATGATGCGTTGTTAAGGTAGGTGCTTGGAACACTTAGCAGCTTGCACACAGGTGAAAATATTTGAATATGCAAGCAAGTTCTAAGTCAGTGGGGACTCATTACAGGAAGCTGAGAGAACTCCACGTCAAAATATGTAACATGCATATATATGATATACATATACATACTTACACATGAAATCTACATTAACATCTTTACTTCATACCGAATAACATGTTAAAAATAAATGAAATGTCTGACACTTAGCATTTAATTGGTACCAGATGTTTTTATCTTTATTACTAATACTGTTTTCCTCATAGAGGAGAAATTCCTGACATGAATAATATTTTGGATCGAGATGACCTAACAATTATGAAAAGAGCCATCTTTTCAACTCAGGTAAAAAAAACAAGTACCCACCATTTCTCATAATTATGAAAATTATTCTAAGTCAGTATTTTAATTTGTTGGAATATGCCAATTTGGGAACTTCGTGGAGCTAAGAGGAGACATTCTAACACAGTCACTTTTGGGGGTAGTGATGCTGGGGGTGGAACTCAGGGCCTTGCACTTGCTAGGCACATGCTCTGCCACTGAGCTAAGTCCCCAGCCCCTCTAACACAGTCACCTTAAGGATGACTTTGTGTATTTTTTTGTAAGTAGTCTTAAGGGCTTTTTATTTTTTATTTTTTTTATTTCCAAGAACATGTATTGGTACATTGTATACATAGTGATCACATTCATCGTAGTTAATGTGAACCTGTGCATGGTACATCTTAGTTCCTCCGCCTTCTTCCTCCATTCCTCCTCCCTTCCCTATTTACAGTAGCTTTATTTACATTTTCCCCCTTTTTCCTTTTCCACCTATAAATATCTCAAGTTTGTAAGAGCTTTTTAAATAAAGAAAATGTGGCATACATACAGAATGCAGTACTACTCAGCCATGGAGAAGGATAAATTTGAGTCATTCTTAGGAGAATAAATACACCTTGACACCATAATTCTGAGTGAAATAAATCAGACAGGTTAAATATTTCATGGTTTTTCTTATACGAGCAATCCAAAGTAGAAATAATTTCAAGGGCAAAATAAAAGATAGATGATAAGAAACAGGGAAGTAGGTCTTATGCAGATGTGGAGCAGATCTAGAAGTGGGAAAGCGGGAAGGATGGAGAGGGGAAGGGGAAGAAATAATAAGGATTAAGATATGCTATGGATATGTACCAAGGCCCCACAATGAATGTTTTCATTATATATCGCAAACATGTACAAATAAAAAAAAGTAAAGTGGGAAAAACAACAAAAAATCTTAAAAAATTATGAAATGTGTCCTTTTATCCACTTGTAAAATTCATTTGTAACTAATGTGCTCAATTGAAAAACTGTACATTGTGACAATAAAAAACCTGCTAAAGTTTTCCAAAGGCCTAGAATTTGTCAAAGTAGGAAAGACATGAATGTTCTCAGTTGAATGGAATTATAGCAAAAAAGAGTAAAATAAATGTTTTAGGCATGCACCAAAATTCTCGGCCTAACAGTGAGATACCAGGAACTGGAGCAAAGTGCTGCTAGACAACCTCAAGAAAGTTCATCTTGAGTAAGAGTCCAGACACCATTATATTCCAGTTAAGTCCGAAAGGCAGTCAAAAGTCTCGGTCTTTGCTATAGTGGCTGCAGGTGAAAACGAAAGCTTGTGTGTTCACAGTTTGTGAAGAACGTTCTTTAAGTGATTCTCTTTCTCTGAAACACGCAGAAAACTTAGTCATCATCAGGGTGTCATCTCAGAAGACTGAGCATATAAAGGTTGGGTCAGATGTCCGTGGCCTGTTGTTGAAATTAGTCACACTCGTTAATTCCTCCCACGACGACTGACATTTTCTTCCTTGTGTTACTTCAGCGGCAGTCTCTGCCTCCTGTGACGACTCATAACATGATCGATGACTCCACAGACCCCATTCTCAGCACCATCAGACGACTCGGGCTTTTCAACAGCCGCACAGACAGAGTGAAGGTAGAACTTGCTGGGTATCAAGGCTGCTTCCAGATGACCTAGAATGTATTTGTGGAGAATTTAATAGAAGCTTGTCTTTGTTATCTCAGCACCTACCAGAAATAGTTAAAGGGTTTCTAAAGAAAATTTGTTGTTTCTTGTTTCAAGTAATTAGTGTATAATGAATATTTTATACCATTCTTGAAAACTAAGATGTACTCCTGGCATTTGAATTCTAATCCTAACTTTTTATTTTCATTGCACAATATTCTTAGTAAGCACAAGAAAATCACCTCATTTGTAATGATACAAATATATTCTGAGAGTTACTTTAATGAAGGAATGTGACATTAATATGAATTATGTTTATTTCTTCCTGATAAAGTTCAATTTAAGGAGATAATACGAGAAGCTTCCAGTTTAGAGGATGTTCTTATGTAATTTTCTACAGAGCAGTTAATTCTCTTGACTCTTGAGTTTCTACAACAACAAGGCACAGTAGATATGGTGAGAGTATTTACATGAAGCAAACCTGGTTTCTCCACTGCGGAGTTGCATCTCATGGTATTTACTGAGCCTGCTCTGCACCAGGCACAATGCCGGCTGTGGATGGCAGAGGCCAGCGAGTGAGCAGATCATTGCTTACTCACTTCCGTTCATCTGTGTTCAAGATCGAATTGTCACAGGCTGCTACCGGTCTTTTCGCAGCGCCCCCTGTCCCCACCCCCTTCTCCTTCCTTTCACTTTTAGCATATGACTTCCTTGAGAATTCAGTAAGTTGTGGGCTTCTTCAATGCCTCTCACATCGGCCTCCTTAAAGATTGTGACTTTTTCTCCTTCACTTCTGACATTTCATTCATTCCCAAACCCTTAGGAAACTTCCTCTGTCTGTTCTTCCCTCTCCCCAAACTTTTAGATTTTGTTGTTGTTTTGGGTGCTGGGGATTGAATCAAGGGCTTCCTGCAGGCTAAATAGGCGCTCTAGCGTTTAACTGCTAGAGTGCCTAGCTTGTTCGTCTTCCTCTTCCTCCTTCTCACCTCCTCCCTTCCTCTCTCTCTCTCTCTCTCATAGGGAAGATTGAACCCAGGGCCTTCACACTAAGCTACATCCCCATCCCTCTTTTTATATTTTTATTTAGAGACAGGGTCTTGCTAAGTCATTAAGTTGCCCAGGCTGGACTCAAACTTGGGATCTTCCTGCCTTAGCCTCCTAGAGTGCTTGGATTTTAGGCATGCACCACCATGCCCAGCTACTACTCTTTTTTTTTTTTTTTGTCTTTTTGAGGCAGGGTCTCGCTACATAGTTCAGCCTGGCCTTGAACTCACTATGTAGCCCAGGCTGGCCTTGAACTCGAGGTAATCTTCCTGCCTCAGCCTCCCAAGTGCTGGGATTACAGGTGTGCACCACCATGCCTGCCTCTACTACTCTGTCTTATATTGAAGATTTCTTCCTTAGAATTAATACCTTTCCTTGCTCTCTACAAATACATGTTAAATTTCTCCACATTAAAAAATAAACTTTGCCTTAACCCTTTCTCCTCTTGAGAAAGGGCTAAATGTTTAAATGTTTCTGCCTTTCTTACTCTTTTCTACAAAACATTTTGGAAAAAAGCGATGTGGTCTCAGATTCCATCTTAGTTACTCTTCTCATTGCTGAGATGAAATACATGGTAGTTAGAGAAGGATTTATTTTAGCTCACAGTCTGTAGAGGTTTCAGTCCATAGTCGGCTGGTTCCAAGGCAGGGCGATGTGGCAGAGGGGCATCACAGAGGAGAAACATTTCATGGTGTGGCAGGTAGGAGACAGCACTGAATCTCTCTTTCCCTTTTATTTCATTCAGGCTACAAGCCTAGTCACACACTCTAGATCCAGCCACCTCCAAAAGCCCCACCTATCAGTGCATGAGACTTTGAGGGGACATCCAGATACAAGCCGTAACAGATTAATTTCTCATCTTCCTCACTTCTAGAGTTGGGGATGAGTAATGTGGTAAAAGAAGACAGATTAACAATATACTGTTACAGTGCGGGGGAGTGGTGAGGAGGACCTATGCAAAGGCCACACCAGAAGTGCTAGAGAGGACTGAACAATAAAGAGGACAATGTTTGCTTATAAAAAAGATCATATTGAGTTACCAATTGTCTTGGTTACTTTCTTGTTGCCGGGACAAAATACTACTTGACATCCACAAGTTAAAGGAGGAAAAGTTTATTGTAGCTCATAGTTTGTAGAGGTTTGTAATCAGCTGGCGCCGAGGTAGAATGACATGGCAGAAGGGCAGTGCAGAGGCAAAACAGTCCATGGCAGGGCAGACAGGAGGCAGGAAGCAACAGTGAGCCTTCCTTTCCCTTTTATCC
Source organism: Hystrix cristata (assembly GCA_004026905.1). Lineage (NCBI taxonomy): Eukaryota > Metazoa > Chordata > Mammalia > Rodentia > Hystricidae > Hystrix > Hystrix cristata. Next base: position 3,093 of record PVJO010012764.1, on the reverse strand, counting down.
CATCCGGCTACTAGCTTACTGGTTGATGCCTCCCACACCCTGGGTGGGCCTCCCATCTTTCACACCCAGAACTATGCTAAAGGAATCAGTGGACTAATTTAGTTATCACACACCTTTAATCCATATTCACATACTGTAGATCCAGCCATCTCTGAAGAGCCCCACCTATGAGCACATGAGGCTTTGGGGGAACGTCTAGATACAAACCATAACACCAGCGGACACTGGTAGTGAGAAAGAGTGAGAAGTCAAAGATACTCACCTTTTGCCTTGAGGATCTAACCAATGCTTTCTAAAAACTAAAGAAACACTAGCAGAAGCTGGTTTGAAAACCATGTCATGAACTGAATTCAGGTTTTGTTAGACTGAGTTTGAGTCACATGTGAGATGCCCAGCCTGGGAGGTGTAATAGGAATGTAGAAAGCACAGGTTTGGGACTTACGAGGGCGATTGCAAAGGGAGCTACTGGTCACAGCCCATGTTGGAAACAAGAGAAAGGTGACCTTGAAATCCTTGAAAATGGGGTTGAATAAGTGTTGATTTAAGGAGCCCTTGAGATTTCAGAAAAGGTCAGAAGAAAAGCCAGGGAAAGGAAAGAGCAGAGAATTAGAAGAGAAAAATATCTCAGAGTTCAAGGCAGGAGAAATTTTCACAAGGGTAGAAAGTGCCCATGATACAGCTAATCAGTCTCCACAGTGTTCCGTACTGTGTTATCCATTTCCGGACAAATCTGCACATACGCATATATTGTCTTGTGTCATACAATTGTGAGTGCTTTTCTTTTCTTTTTTTTTTTTTTTGTTTGTGTTCCCGTATGTATAAATATTCACCCTTAACGCACCTCCTGTAAGAAGAAAGTTAATCTCTGAGAAAGCAGACTACATCTATCATGGATGCCCCATGCTTTACTTTATTTTTTTTTCTGTCACACTGTCTCAGCGCTAACTTGTCCTTGTTGTCATGTCATTCATTTGATCTAGCCTTCTCAATTTTTGTTTCATAGAAAGGTAAGGGCAAGGAAAGCGTCCCATTTTTCTGTACATTTCTGTTTTCCTCAGGCCCTTGGGTGTCACCCCCATATTTAGCGCTGTGGCTCTTCTGGTGAAGAGCCATCTGACGGCTGCCTACCTGCTCCAGTCAGGGGCCATAAATGCAGATGGGAAGGAAGGAGGGATGCAGGATGGTGGAGAAAGGACAGTAGGTCATGATGCCAGCAATGGTGTGTGCTTTCCTAACTTTCTGGAAAACTGTGGTGGAAAGGTCCCTTGCAGTTGGGAGCTCTGAACCAAGAATGCTTTGCCAATCTGTCTTTAATTTGTTTTCTTTCTCTCACTTGGCAGTGCTGGGGATCAGACTCAGGGTCTCACACAAGTTAAGCAAACATCCTACAACTGAGGCATAGTTGCAGCCCTAAAAAATATTTGTTTATATCAGTGAATAATGTTTCAGCAGGGGATAAGTACGTACTTCCTACATGTATTAACACTCAGCACCTTTGTGTCTTTGTTGATATTATCTCTTTGTGAAATGCCCTTATCTCAGTCATTGCTATAGTTTCTTTGGGATCCAATCTGCAAATCGTCTTTCCCTCGCTCCTTTCCCTAACACTGTCCTCTATCCCAGACAGGAACAGCTGCTTCCTTGTCCGCATTCCCAAGGTGGTTTATATCTGCTGCAACTATATAAATTATCCATTAAAGTATATTTTAAGAATTTTATGTGTCCATATGTTCAGAAAGTCTGCGAGTTCGTTGAAGCAGTGATAATGTCTCACATATATTGTCTGGTTATGGTCCTCTCACAAGCAGATTTGCAGCAAGTTAGATACACAAAAGACTCATTAAGGAAAATGTTTGCAAAGCACACGGAGGCTGAAAGTAAGAGGAGACTGCGAGACAGGCAGACACCCATGAAGAAGGGCCAGGGAGGCCGAGGCAGGAAGATCCGCCGACCACAGCCCCATTCCAAAAACGTCTCAGCCTTCCTCGCCTTCTTTTCTCTCCCTTCCTTCGTTCCTTCCTTTCTTTTTCTTCTTTCTTTTCAGAAAGAAAAGTTAAATGTATTTAATGAAAAACTAGAATTTATAAAAATTGGTTAGATTTACAGTGACACACAGTGGTTGAGACCAATCCGTGTGGCTTGCCCATTAATGGTCCTAAAACCACACACAGGTGCACACACAGGCACACACACACACACAGACGCACACACACACAAGGATAGCACCTTCCTAACATTTAATATATACTCAAAGCACTGAGAGAAACATCCATCCATTCCAAATTAAGTGTATTTTATTTTATTCAAAGAATTCTTTAAAAACTTGGCAATAATTTAGGCTTGTATTAATATGGGTACCTGTTTGGTCACCGGCTTTTTGAGAACTCTGGAGAGTAGATCTTAATTCTCAGAGTGGCTTGCTGAGTGTTTGGTATTAAGAACAGAACACACTGCAGACTATCTTGAATTAGAATTTATTTCTCACATATCCTCCCCTGGTGGTGTGGAGCAGGCAGAAAAGCTTGTACTGCAGATTTCAGGTGTGGGGCTGGGCGGCTACTCTGAAAGTAAACCAGCTTCCTGGAATCTCACTTCTCTCTGAGATAAATAAAAAGTCAAGTTTTGTTTGTTTTTCCTGCTGATAGAGCCTGCTGTGAGCCAGGTGTGGAGTCTTTTGTATACAAAATCTCATGGAATCCTTTCTATAACCTTCATCTGGCCTCTAGAATCCCTTCCTCTGCTGGGATCCTGCAGCTGACTGGTTAGTGCCCAGATGTGTGGTCATTCTGTTTATCTGGGGACAGACTGAATGAGCCGTGACGTTTCGTGTTCCAAAATGGGGCCTCGGAGAGGCAACCTTTCCTGAAATTGAAAATGCTAAAATAGATACAATAATGTTCAAATCCCTCTTTCTTGTTCTTTGCCAAGAGAGTGGTCCCCGTTGCTGGTTTGATTATTGTCTAGATACAGTGTCTGCATACTCTGTCTCTTTCTAGTGTGTTACTTTGCACATATTAGGGATTCAAATCATGTTTTGTGGAGGAAAATAGTTTTTCCACTTACTTTGACCTTTTTCTTTTTTGGTTTTTTTTT